>PVKM010022219.1:0-22201 GCA_004027735.1 Carollia perspicillata
GGCTTCGAGCAGATTCTTTCTTCTTCCACTTACTTCATTCTGTTCAGGCCCTCAGTGGGCTGGCTGATCCCACCTCTACTGGGGAGGGCACTTAGTTTGCTGATTCAAATGCTGATCTCACCCAGCAACACCCATATAGGCAAACCCAGAAATAATGTTTAGTTTGGGGGCCCTGGGGCCCAGTCAATCTGATACATTATATTAACCATCAGAGCCTTATTGTTTTCTCGTTGACTGCATTCGGCACCATTCCTGATACACAGTAGGTACACACTAAATGCTTGAATAGACGTGGCTCCAGAAGCGTACACTGCTGCACCTTTCTAAACTGCTTCACGTCACTTTCTTTCTGCTGCAGAGAAGGCATAGTGGAGCATTCTTCCCCCCAGCAAATATAGAGGAGGCAGACCTCAGGTGGGAGTCTCTGCCTAAGTCAGGAGTTGCCAGGTAAAATTGCCCAAATCCTTCACTTTGCTCAGAGCATAAGGAGAGGTTCCTAAGAGGGACCCTTGGAAACAGACTGGCCAGGGATTAGCAGGTCTGCTTCTCCCGCCCCATGCTTGCTCGTAGGTCTGTGCTTGTTAGGCTGAATTCAAGGGATATTGCCTAGACTACGTTAAGTGCTCTCTCACTACCACCAGGTGACATAAAACTGGGGTGTGTAGTGGTTAGAGTACGTCACTTGTGAGAAATCGAGGTCCTCCACGTATTAACTATGGCTCCGGGCCTGCTGAAGCCTCACAAGTGATAACAACAATCAATCCCAGAACCAGCTAATGTTTTTTGAGGATTTACTATGGCTAGAGATAAATGCTGAAGATGAATTTCTCTTAGTCTTCGTAACAACTTTATTAGAGAATACTATAATATTATTTATGATTAGGACTTTACCGATGGGGAAAATGGCACTAGTGCTAGCCCATAGGCACATGGATGGTGGACCTGGGATTTGAACTCAACATTCACTTCAGAGCGCCAGCTCGAAGTGCCAAGTCACGGGCCTCACAGGGTCGTTATGGTACTTAGGTTAGATAGGACATTTAAAGTTGTAGCCAGTGTTTACCAGATAGAAACTCGGGAACAAATGTTTGTTATTACCTTACAGATTCTCAGCCTGATCAGACTCAATGACCCTTTTTTATAACCAATAATTTGTATTGTGTTTCTTTACTGTTTTTTTCATGAAATTTGTAGGTAAAGTAACCTACATAAATGCATAGTTAAAGAAATCAATATAATGTATAATTGCAATGTAAAGGAGAAATAAAAATATTCGTAGTAAAATAATTATCTTACTGTAAATTATTCAGAATGTAAATGCTTGGGCACGATTACACTAGAAGACAATACAGTAGTCAGACACTTAATAGCTGCTTATAATGCGTGTTTGGATTTAATAAACATTAGAGCATTTTTATACCAGAAATATCTGAAAACAAAAATGCAGTGGTAATGGTGGGTGCTAGAATAAAAGGTAGTGTTAGGACAAGTTATAACAGAGCAGCCTTATGTCTATATGGTAAGTCTTACCATGGTTCCCATGTGAATGGCTGGAGAAGCATTCAGAAATTGTATGGTATGTATGCATGTATGTCTTTGTTGCAGGGAACTGTTCTTTCCTTTGCACTATATACAAGGTCTGTCCAGAAGGTATCCAGCCATGTAATATGAAAGGTAGAGGCATTTATTGAAGAAGATACAAGATACAAGAAACATTGTACATAGGACAGTGACGCTACCTCAGACTCCTTCAAAGTAGGCACCTTTGGGACCTCACACAGTTCTTCCAGTTGCCATCAGCGGCCCCATCTTATTTTCCTGAATCTCATCAACAGTCTGAAATTTCTTTGCTTTCAAAGGTGATTTTAGTTTTGGGAAAGGCCAGAAGTTGCAGGGCACCAAATCTAGTCTGTAGGGGGGCTGAATCACCTGGGTGATTTGATGTTTTGACAAAAAACTCTGCAGGAGATGTGATGCAGGAGTGGGTGTATTGTCATGATGAAGCTGCCAATCACCAGGTACCCATAACTGTGGCCTTCTGAATCATCTGAATAGTTCCCACAGAGGAATGTTCAAGCTCAATGTAAAGTTTGATGTAGATTCATTGATTTACTTGCTCAGTTATTTTGAATGCTACAGCCACACAGTACACATGCTTACTCAATGGAGTCTACCACCCCCACTGACTAGTACAGTGAAGTCATCATTGTTCTCACATGCACATTCCAGTCCACTCTCCTTGGCTGCCAGGGCACATTGATGTTGTGCAAACTGTTCTCATTATACTAAAAATGGCTGGACTTTTTCTGGACAGACCTTGTACATCTAGCATCCATGGAATCCGTCTGCTAAATTACAGTAATGTCCTTTATCATTGTAGCCATAAAAAACCTTCATAGGCCCTGGCTGGTGTAGCTCAGTGGATTGAGCATGGGCTTGCGAACCAGAGGATTGCGGTTTGATTCGCAGTCAGGGCACGTGCCTGGGTTGCAGGCCAGTTCCCAACAGGGGACACACAAGAGGCAACCATACATTGATATTTCTCTTCCTCTCTCCTTCCCTTCTCTTCTAAAGATAAATAAATAAAATCTTTTAAAAATGTTTTTTAAAAAAACCTTCATAGGAGCATCTCTGCCTAGGAGGTGACGTTAGTACCTTTGAGACCACGTCATTAGAAAGTCATCAAGCATTTGTTGAGCAAAGAGTTGGTAGAAAAGTTCACAGACTTAGCACTTGACATCTTGGAGTTTATGGTCTCTTTTGCTAAGTATGCGTTGTATAATTACGAAGTAACATTGACTCCTACAGACATCACACAAGTTATTGTGTACATTTTAGGGAAAGAGAATAAAGTGATGTGATCCATGAATAACTGCAGTGATATAGGAAGGCTTCCTAAAGTAAAAATTTATTTTTAATTAAAGTTGATGTAGGAGGCTGCTGATAATGTATAGCAAGTCAACTTGAAATATTTTATTAGAGATTGTCTTTATCAGCGCTTGACCTGTGGTAGCATGTCATATTCATGGCTCATAAAGTAGATGGATCACTTTTTAAGAGTAAATGGGGTCAGACTCATGGATGGAGAGCAGGATGACAGCAAGGCGGGCAGGAGGTTAGGGGCCGGAAAGGTTGAGCAAAAAGGGAAAAGGACTCATGGACATGGACAACAGTGTGGTGATTGCAGGGGGAAGGCGGGTATAAGGGGACTAGATGGTCATGGAAAAATAGAATCAAGATTAAATTTAAAAAGATAAGAAACAGTAAGTAAATGATGAAAGTAAACCATCTTCACTGGAAAAATTGGGAAGTTCAGAAAACCATGAGAACAAAAAACCATGACAAGTAATATGAAAAATTTATTGATGTTTTCTTCCAGGATTTACTTTATGAATATTTATTTTTTCTGAATAATTGAGATGATATCTGTATAATTTACTTTCTGTCTTTACTTTTACTTATATCCTTTTAAAATTTGCATTCTGCCTCGTGGCTCAAAATTCTCAGAAGTTATATATGTGGCACTATTTTACCTGCTTTCCACCTAACGTTATTTATCTTTTCCTGTCACACAGTATTCTTTTATAAGGTAATTCTCAGTGACTGCAATATTAATTATTTGAAGAGCTAGAACATGCTTTAGGTTGTTTTTATGTTTTTTATATTAATACGTTTTTGTTTGAAACTGAAACAGATACAGAGAAGAGACGGATGGGTGTTAGGGGGTGGCAGTTGGGGGGCTGGGCGAAAAAGGTGAAGGGATTCATAAGCGCAGATTGATAGTTATAAACTAGTCACAGGAATGTAAAGTACAGCGTAAGGAATATAGTCAGTAGTATTGTAGCAACTGTGTGTGGTACCAGGTGGATATAGGGAATACCAGGGGACGCTTAGTAAAGTGGGTGATTGTCTAACTACTATGCTATACACCTGAAACTAATACAGAATAATATTGACTGCAATTGAAAAAGGAAAAAAAAAGGAAATATCTGTAATAATTTCTTGTCTGTAATAGTTTCCTTCAGGTAGATCCCTAAACATGTAGTTCTGCATTGAAAACTGCGTTCCTTTTTCAAGACTCTTGAAATGTGTTGTTAAATTATGTTCTCATAAGGTTGAGCCTGTTTAGATGACCACAAGAGGCATATTGGTATGCCAGGCAAATTGAAGTTTTTTTGTTTAATAGCCAGTTTTATGAGCTAAAAGGAGCATCTCATTTTACTGATTACTAGTGAAGGTCAGCATGTTTTATATATTAATTGACCATTTGTAATCACTTGTCAATTTGTCGTTTGTCCATTTTAAATTAATTTGTGTTATCTCTTTTTTAGTAATGATAATAACTTGGGTGATATTATGTTTCTCCAGATTTTAAGACTTTAGTTGTTTATGACATTTTTGACATTTAGAGGTTTTGAAGTTTTTTAAACATATGGGTCCTGTGTCTTTTCTTAAATCTGGTTTCTTTTTCATCTGTCTTTTTTCTACTCATCCTTCAAATCCAAGTTCACATTTTACCTTCTCTAAGAAGGGTTTTCTTGAATACTCTAGCTTACAGTGGTAGGTATTAGATATTATACTTATTGTCTACACTTTTGATTTAGTATATGATCTGTCTTTACTATATATATACCTACATATATATAATACATTTTCTGTTTATATGGTGCTCTAACAAGATTGTAAGGTCTCTGAGAACAGACCTCATAGCATTTGTGTCTTCTATGGCATTGGCATTGGGACAGCATATTGAATAAGTGCATTTGATCATAATAAAGAGACTTTTTATTTTTAGTGCTCATCATAAATGTTGCCAGGAATCTTCCCTTGAAGTATCTCAATGGGTCTTTATAGCAAGCAAAATGAAGTAGATAGGAAAGGGGTTTTTATTCTCTCATTTTTATGGATAGTTAATAGTTGTTTTCATTATAAATGTGAAAAAAGGTAAGAGAAAATAGTATAATTCTTCTTTTTTTAACCAAATAAAAGAACAAACTATTCTATAGTTAGAAGTATGTCATAATACTATGGTAATACAGTCATGAATATGAAATAAACTATGAATATTCATGCCTGTCTCTGAGAATTTGTGTTTGTTTTTTTTTGCAGTGCCATACAAATTACATTCCCGTCTGTGCATCAAATGGAGACACGTATCAAAACGAATGCTTTCTCAGAAGAGCTGCTTGTAAGCACCAGAAAGAGATAACAGTAGTGGCAAGAGGACCCTGCTACTCTGGTATGTTGTGATGTTCTTCTGAATAAATGCTGGGAATGGTCTTGCCGCATTTTCTCAAAGGAAGTTTGCGGCCACAGGTGTATCCCCAGAAGTGCTGTTTGCATTGGTGGTGATTGTGTGGGGACTAGGGGGCTCTTCCCCCCAATTTTGTGTTGTTTTTTAGTCCCAAGTGGTCTTGTATCAACTATGTTACTTCTCACTACACTTTTGATGCTTAATGCCTTTTTTTTGTGGGGACTTGGCATTTCTTTTGCCTGTGGTTTGACTATTAGAATAGGATTTGAGGTGGGAAATGATATGAGGCCCAGTTTCTTTACTGTTACTTTTTGGTTGGTGGGGAGGGGTGGGGAGTGTCCGTGGAAACCACTGGTGGACCCCAGGATGCGTGTCTTCCCCAGCTCGTTTTCTGTCTTCTTTCCATCTGCCAACCCTGACCACCCACCTCCCCCTCATTGTTTACACTTACTTCTCCTTTTCTTCTTGAATCGGAAGTAATTTGTTTTGAAAGGAATTAATATAAGTCTCTCATTTGCATTTGTATTTGGGGGCAGTGATGAACAAGAGGTATTATAATTAGAACTAGTGTACGAAGGTTAGCAGGAAAGGTGGAGACTACTCTTCTATGATGAATTTATTCTCTTTCTTTCCCCACACATTACAGGGCCTGTGTTCACAGTTTTTATTAGGGCCCTGTTACATAAGCATGATTGATCGATTGTCCATGTGGTTGATCTCAGACTTCATGTTCATCAATACCACATGACTCAGAGCCCCCACTTTAAGTTATGTGGTTGGTCTTTCACTCTAAGGCTGTTGAGGGTGGCTTGCCCCACCCTCAGATGTGGACCTGATGTGGTCAGTACCCTCCTGAAATAAGACGTTTCTATCAGGTATGACATGGATGATCTCCCAGAAGCTGAGGACAGAGATCAGATCTTTCTTTGGGCAGGGCCAAATTCTTTTCCATACACTTAATAGTTAGGTGCTCGGTGAAATTATGTTCTCAGGCCAATCGATTGTCATTTGGTGTGGTTCTTACACACTTCCTTGTGTTCCGTTGTGTACATTGTGTTTCAAAGACTTGATTAAGAGACTAAAAAGGAATATGGAGTTCTTTGCAATCCCCAATTAACTGTGCATTATTTATGAGTAGTATGTGTTTAAGACACCAACTGCTTTGATAGGCAGTGAGTGTTAAACATTAGAAGGCAGAGTGGAAGATTGGAAAAAGCACCACACTAGGGTTAAAAGACCTGCGTTTAAAGTGACTTGAGTTCTCATTTACTGCATGACCGTGGACAAGTCACTTAACTACTCAGAGCCCCAATTACCCAAATTGTTAAATGGGTATCATCTCCTGGGGTAGTTAAATGAGGATTGAATGAGCTCAGCCATAGGGTGTTAGTCCTGTCAATTTTGTTGTCTGTTGGGTGGGTCAGTGTGGGTCAGTGATGCTCATGGCATTTGGTCTTTGATTGGTCCCATTCCCTACGTTAAAAATAACACTCTTTTTTGTTTACTTGAAACTCCTAATGCTTTAAGCCTTTGCTCCTCTGTGAAAGCTTTCTTCCATGCCATCTCCTGGCAGAGTTTCTTCATACTCGGTGCATATCTCTTTGTATATAGCTCACTTTATTTCATTTTTCTGACATACCTATTTCCATCCAGATCAGTTTTTTCTCAACCGGAAGGCAGCATCCCTGCCTAGGGAGGCACATCGTAATCCTGGGGTTGGTGTGGAGTTATGTGGGCTGGAGAGAGTGTGGGTACAGTGAAAATACAGTTTATAAGAAGAACTCCAATCCACCTCATTATCAGAGCAGTCATGTTGTACTAAGCAATGGCTTGCTGCCCAGTCCCACCAGCTCTTTGTTTGGGGGTGGGGCAGTATGTGAAACTTGGGTTCTCGATGTTTTTGAAGATCAAAATTCTCTCCTGCGCATGCTTCGGATGCATGACTTACAGTTCTGTTCTGTTGTTTCCAAAAAACAACTCAGTATGTGGTTAGAAACAGGGTAAGACCAGTTTGAGCTGGTTCTGCAACTATAACAATATATCAATTTTGGGGGAATTTTAAATAACACTAAAGGGAGGTGTTAGGATTGTATTTTTCAAAATTGGACATGAGTTGAAAAAAAATTGGTAATTGAGTAAGTATCTCATGCCTTAGGGACTGTCTTACTAATTTATTCCCAGCATTTTACCAGGTCGCCTAGCACATCTGTACCCAATCAAAGTGGGATAGAAGGAAAAGGGGGGATGTTTTTCTAAAAAAAATTTGGTCATAAAAGTAACTTTAAATTGAGTTCCCTTCTTCCTTTTCTTTTTTCTGCTTTCACTCCTTCTTTTCCTCCTATAGAGAAAATGTAATTTTTTTAAATGACTGATTAATCAAAACTGAATGCAATTTAAGACTTTTAATGAAACCCCATAGAGATTTTGCAGTGGGTACTACCTAAAACGATACTCCAGGTCTTCCCGTTTCGGCCGTTTCTGAAGTTTGGTTATTGTTTCTGAAGTTTGGTTATTGCCCGGAGGAGCTGGAAGGCGGGGGAGCAGCACCGTCGGGGGTGTTGTCTCCCACTCTAGAGAACTGTGAGAAGCACTGGAGTGGGCTCTCCGGGGCGTCCCCCGCCTGCAAAGTGCTGCCTAGAGTGTCAAGTTCCTCACTTGCCACCTCTGCTGTTTTCCCACTGTGGGCTACAGTACCACTCTTTTCTCAGCACGCTCGGTGCCATATGTTGGTTCTTTTAGGATGATAGAATAAATATTTTACATTCGTTACATCTTAGGCTGGCTCCTTGCTGGAAACTTTGAGGGAGGCTCTTTAATTTCACTAGTAACAAGTCTCCCACCTACCTCTTGGTGAGCTTCCTTCTGGTTAGGTTTTCCAAGTTAATTTCATCAGTAATATGAAAACCCCAACCCTGAAGTGTTTTTCCCTTCTACACCCTGGGGCTTTTCTTAACCTTTTGGCTTTGGGTTTTTATGCACAGATTTCTTGAAGATTTTTGGAGCAAGACCCAAAGCCCTTTCCCTCCCTTTCTAATAAAAACAGCCTGTTCATTATTTCTCTTAAGCGTTAGCAAAATTAAATTTTTCCTGTACCTTTTAAGAGAGTTAATTAAAATATTTTCTATTTAGCCATTTACGTTACCACATTCATTGGTCTTTGCTCTGTGCAAGGCACCTGGATATTTTCCGAACGGGCTGCAAAGATGCATGAGGTATGGAAGTAAGTGTGTCCAAGCATAGAGAAAGGCACAAGATAGGGTTATACGAATAAACTAGTATATATTTAAAAAAACAGCTTGGAAAAGGGCTACATGAGAACGGATATCCCAGTTTGATTTTTCGATAAGAAACTTCCCGTTTGATAAGATGAAATTTCCAGGAAGAGCGTTCATCTTTACTCTGTTTTTTTCCCCTCAGATAATGGCTCTGGCTCTGGAGAAGGAGGTGAGTTTCAACTGCCCTGTTACTAGGGCATTTGTTTTCTTTCTCTTTTTGTTGAGCTAAAAGTCACATAACCCTACAATCGACCTGTTCCAAGTGTACAGTTTGATGGCCTTTAGTACATTCAAAGAGTTGTATATTCATCATTACCAAGTTCAGAGCATTTTCCTTATCCCAGAAAGAAACCCCACCCTTAGCATCGCTCCAGTCCCTCTGTCCCCCTTAGCCTGGCATCTTGGCCTCATGCAGTTGTGTTTCACTAAAGGCTCGTTGTCAGAGGAAGGGGAAATGTGGCTCCTGTTAGACTGAGGTCACACCAGAGTGCCCTCTCCGCAGGATCATCCCCACAAGCGACTGTAGCCCACGAGGAATGTTCCGGGTGCAGCATCAAGAAGTCTAGAGGGAGTTGTGCACGGCAAAGGGAAGGCTTGCAGAGCAGCTCTGCTGGAATCGAGCGTGTACACTATTAAAATTTTCCCGTTTGTTTTAATTTAATTTTACAAATACATGAATTATTTCTGCCGTCTAAAACCAATACTTAGGAATAGCATGTAACAAAGTCCATTCTAAATTTTCGGACTTAAGAACGGCTGCCTCCTAGTTTAATGAGGCTATAAATAATTTTTAATGAGCATCCATTGTGTGCAAAATAATGCTTGAGGTACTGTGGGGATACAGAAAGGGAAAACTCGCCGACAAATGAAAACTACGGTGGTGATACTGTCAACACTATTTAAAACCTTACTCCAGGCTTCCACATTTCCTAGCGTCCTAAAATTTCATATTAGGTAGGGATTTCATTTTTATTTGTTTTTTAATTTTTTGTTGTTGTTCCATTACAGTTGTCCCAGTATTCCCCCTTTGCCCGGCCCACCCGCTGCCCCCGCAGTCAGTCCCCACACCGTTGTCCATGCCCATGGGTCATTCATGCATGTTCTCTGCCTGGTCCCTTCCCCTTCTTTCCACCAGTATCCCGCCTCTCCCTCCCCTCTGGCAGCTGTCAGTCCGTCCCCTGTTTCCATGCCTCCGGTTCTGTTTTGCTGGTTAGTTTCTTTTGTTCATTGGATTCCTACACTTGGAAGGGATTTTAAAGGTCACCTAGGGAATGGAGGAAATGTCCTGAGGAAGAAGTTCATGGATGACCGTTTCAGCTTAAAAAAATGATTGAAGCTTTGTGCATAGGTTAGGGCACTGATTAGCTAGCGCCAACATTTGTTTTCCTCACAGAATGTGTTGTACTCAGTACTGGCAACATTTTTTGGACTCAATCATTGATGTATTTTGGAAGTAATTGTTTTTCAAGAGCTGGGCTACATTTTCCCCAGAAATAGAATAATTGCTGTTGGAAACATGAAGCGTATCTGGGAAGGATCCCAACTCTAGGTTGAAAATTTAATTTTTCTTTCCGAACAGAAGAGGAAGGGTCAGGGGCAGAAGTTCACAGAAAGCACTCCAAGTGTGGGCCTTGCAAATATAAAGCCGAGTGTGATGAAGACGCAGAAAATGTTGGGTGAGTTGGTTGAGGTATTTTTATTCTGTTACAGAAAGGGATCATTTAACCTGCTTCTGTATGTTTTATGTACGCCTTCTGTTTTTTGTTGTTGTTGTTTACGGCTAGTCTACTGACTTCTCTCAAGTTGATACAATGCTGTAGTTGTTTAAGTCAATGTAAGTGTTATATTTTAGAACAGAAACCTGTTTGTAATGTTTTTTGGTTTTTACCTGTTATTTTTTTCACCGATAGTTTTATATATTTTATACCAAAGCCTAATTTTATTCATCAGAAATACTCTTATTCTGATTTACCCTACTATTATACTTTCAGTTAATATCAATAATAGTTTCTTCTTGAGTTTTTGCATAAAAATTTACATATGTTTTCATGTATTAAACATTCCAAAGCTGTTTCAAAATTTTAGCTTATAGTAAGTAAATATTATATAAGTAAAATTTATTTTTACTTATATAGACTTATATTTATTTATATTTACTTATATATTTACTTATTTACTTATATATTTACTTATATATGTACTTATTATATTTACTTATATATTTACTTATATATTTACTTATATATTTACTTATTATATTTACTTATATAGACTTATATCCACTGCATAGACTGACATTATATTGTTCTACTTTTCCTTAGTGAAGGCGGGTTTGTAACTGGGCAGCCTGCTTGTTCAGTTTTCCATCTCACTCCCTATAAGAAATGGTGTCGTTTGGTAGAACAGTAACAATAAATCATCACGCAGTCATGTTTGTTTCTTCCTTTCGTTAGGTTTCTGTTTATTTATTACCAGTCTCAACCTTTCTTCCTTTCCCTTGGTGTTTGCCTTTTTATGTGGTCGATTCTAAAAGCCCTGATGCTGACTGCAGGAGGTTAGTGAACAAATGGATCTTCAATTTACCTCTAGTGCATATTTTCAAATACTTATTTTATAGAGACTTACTCTTTCTTACACATATTTCTGCTGCGTATTTTCCAGTCTTGTGTTTTATTCAGCGTTCAATGCATATTTGAGCCTTTCACTTACTGACTTGTAGTAATACGCTTTAATTCGCATTAATGCCCACAGTGAGTTTTGCAAATTAGGATCGCGCCATTTTTGTTCTTACATAATGTTCAAAATCAGTTACTTGGATGGCACTCGGTAAAATTAATGTCTGGTAATTTTCTTAGTATGTACTTCAAAGTAGAAGAGAATTGGAAAAAGACCAGCAAGCTCAGTAAAAAGTGAATTCAGCCAAGCCCGAATTTGCTCTGTTTCTGCGTGTCGGTCATGTGGATTGACACGTGTCTGTTCCTTTCAAGCAGAGTGGTTTGGTTTGGAAAAACATGTGTTCCAAAGTAGCTGTTAGTCTGTGGGACAAGGGGGAAATAAATAATAAGGGACTTGCAGAGAGAACAGGTAAGAGATGTTGCACGCTCTGCTCACTTTTCTCACTTTGTACTAATAATACGGTGTGGTGAAACACCATTTCGTGTGTGTGTGTGTTGGTAGAGACTTAGGTCTTGTCAATGTGTTTTCCCAGGACTGTTTTATAATAGTGTTCGGAGTCAAAATAGTTGTCCGTGATTGATTGGCTTGGTCTATTGATCTGTTTTTATTCCTTTGACAGCATCTCTACTCAGCCCTATTTTACACATCTTTCTGCTATCATTTTTCATCCCTAAACTGAAAGAGATCGTGGGCTTAGAAATAGAACACATTCTGTCTAGTCCCAGAGGTGGCCCCAAATGTGACATCTACATGGCGAAACACAGATCTGTCTGTGAATACTTCCTCATGATATAACAGGTAGTCTGCGCTCAATCAGGGCAGCTCTGTTGTGTGTACGAAATTAATTTTGCATGTGCCTATGTATTTAAGAGCTTGCAGTCCCTGTTTTTGCAGATACAGGTTCTAAGTGTAAGGAAGCGGGCACGGACCAGGGGATGGCTTACCAATAATAAGGAACGTGCAGACGAAGGGGCACAGACCTTAGGATAGGCAGCCAAGTCCAGGCCAGGAAGTTGATGCCATCATAAACATTAAGAAACAACTGGTACCTTTACCTGGACAATAAAAGATTAAAGTGGTTGTTCTTCCTGTGGAAGGAGACAAAAGGAAATTTTAGGAACATCTAATCTTTCAGTCAGTAAAACATTTATTATTGATTGCAGTTGGGGTTTAGCAATTTAAATGTATCTCCATGGTTATTGTGATTAAAAAAAACTTTTCAATGAGCCATGGTACCAGGAAAGCTATATCAAGGTTATACGAATACTTCCAGGCATCTTCTAGGAGCTTTTTGTGGTTGCCACCAGGTGACTAGTCACATCCGGGTAGTTTTGACCCAGCCCTCTAGACCTGTGAGGTAGGGAAAACTGGGAGATGCTGAAGTGTGGCATTAGCCCTTAAGCCTTGATTTTTATGTAAAAACCTATTATCTGTTAAAAAGGTATTGTATTATTTTTTATTGAAAGGTACAATTTTAGTTATTAAATACAAAAGGTCTTAGTTGCAAACAAAGTCCTCACATCATGACTTAATTATTATAAATTCTACCAGAATCAGAGAATGTTAAGGTTGACTAGAATCTTAAACTGTATCTTCTAATCTAAGCTGTTCACTTCACAAATGAAAAAAATTACGGAGGACTAAAGTCAGAGGGTTTTGTGGGGCGGATTCTCCTGAGTTCTCGAATAGTGTATGCATATTTTTCCACATCTGCCTGCCCGTGTTTGTCCGTCTCATTCCGAGAGGGACTGCTCTCACCCTCTTCCTACTCCGCGGACTGCCGCTCGATGCCTCTTCAAAAAGCAGCGCCCTCTTCCTCAGCCTGGTCCCAGCTGTGAACTCTCTGCTTCCCAGCATCTCCTGTTCCTCTGAGTACTGCAAAATTTTTTGTGTCGTTATTACCTAGACCGCCAGCCACATGCCAATTTATCAGTTTTCTGATCAGTGACTTTCAGATGCTTTTGACCACGAGTCCATGTAAGAAACACATTCACACTGCGACCCAGCACTCCTGTACATATATGAGGGGGGACCTCAAACCCCCCAGAATTTATTTATAAAAAATTGTGTACTTATTCCTCCTGTTTAAACTCAAGTAACCTTCAAAGTACACTCCATTGAATGAAATACACCTATTGAGATGTTTTTTCCCACTGCTGAAAATGGTTTTTGAACTTGTCAATATTGACGCCTTTTAGTGCTTGTGCCGTTTTTTGTTTTGCCTCTTCCACATCGGCAAAACATTTCCCTTTGAGGACTTTTTTCATCTGGGAAAACCAAAAGAAGTTGCTTGGGGCAAGATCGGGTGAATAGGCGGGGATGGCATGGGGGTCATGTTGTTTTGGTTGAAGATTGCTGGACATTCAACACAGAGTGGGAAGGTGTTCTGTAAACCACCCATCATGAAATGGGCAAATGTTTTTAACAGGTCTTCTAAAACAATTCACTGAAGGCAAATGCAGCCTCTCACAACAACACCAGCTGGTACACTGATACAGATGGGTTCCTAGAACACTCACCTAATGGGGAAGCTTGTACTATATGGGGTCTGCCCTCCAGAAGATAATTCTGTTTCTTTTTAGGTCCCATTAATTGCATGTATTAATTGCATGCACGTGGTAATAATACATAAAAAGTAAAAAAATTTTTGTGAAATATTAAATGCAGTGTTCTGTAATATTTTCTATCCTGTTTTCTTAAATATAGCTGGTAGTGATTCACTAAATTGATTTCATAATCCACTAGTGATTATGACCTATAGTTTGAAAAATATTGCTCTATAAAATAGCTATAATAGGTAGGATATTGCATGTCATACTTTCAGTATGGGTTTAAATTTTAAAAGATTTTATATATTCTCATTTTGGAATGTCTTTCCTATCAGGAGAGATGTTATATAACCTATGCAGTTTCCCAAGGACAGCCAAACTCTTTCTCTTGCTTCGAAAAGCTTTTTCTCTTTATCTTGATAATAGTGTTGAAATGCCTGGCATTTGAGGGGAGGGAATAAATGATACCCACTGTAGGTCAATTTTCTGGCTGGTAAGAGAAGTGCCAATTTTTTATTTAGCCATTCAAATGGAAATTGATTTAGACATATTGTTTTCTTAAATAGAGTGCACAGAACATATTTTAACAATATCAGTGTTACAGTCTTCCGACATTGTTAACATGCATTATTTTTAGCGCTTCGTAGTGGGTGGAAGTATTATCCTGATTTTACAGGTGAAGCCGAGGTCAGAGAGGCTGAACGGCTTGCTGTTAGGCAGCCGAGCCAGAATAAGGGATTTATTCCCTCTTGCGCCCACGCGTGTACACCATGCTGTTCCCCGGGGCCACTGGTGTTCTCAGTGGCGTTTGTTTTTCCCTTCTACTTAGGGATCCGTTCTGCTTTGTTTTGGGTTCTTATATCGTTTTTTAAAGATACTTTTCCTTCTCCCGTGTAGGGCTCTTAGCTGCTGCCTCTGGGGGCTGTCGCTGTGCCTTGTCCATGAGCCTGACTGCATGGCCCCAACTTTCAATTTGCTTCTCTGCTTCCCTAGCATGGGAAACAAAATGCTTGTAGGAACTGTAGCTAATGTGAGAATAAATTCTAAATGTAACGTCAGAGCGAATAGGTTCTTGAGTGAAATTGCATGGACTTTATTAATTGCATGTATTTTTGTCTCTCTTCTCTGCTCAGTGGCTGTTTTAAATTTTTATAACTTGAATTATTTTTGCCTCTGAGAGGCTTTCCCCCTTTCTGCCCGAAGCACTGTCTGTCCAGTGGCATTATGGGCTTTGCATGGGTTTCTGATGGCTGTCCTCATTAGCACTCCCCTTACGAATTTGTATATGGGGTGAGGTAGTTGAGGTTCCCAGAAATTCAACTCCTCTGTGGGTGAGGTTTCAGTATCCCATTGTGACCTTTGTGAAATGCAGCGGGTAGACTTTCTACTTGCTCTTAAAGTTGGAAACAGTACCCGTTTTACACGAGGTTATATTTCTAATCTGAAGTTATTGCTGCAAGAGAACCATCCGCTGTGTGCCTGGACCCTGGGCCAAATAATCGTAGAACTCCTCACACCCCTATCTTTTAAATACCTGGCTCACGAATGGCTTGAACAGCCTGTAGATTCATCAGGCATAATGTCAGTGCAGGTGAGTTATAAAAATCCTCAAATTATTTCTTTCGAACTTTGCGATGCACTTTGTGGAAGTGGTTTCTGCTCCTCTGCCTCCTCGATGTCAATCTCTTTGGAGAGGCTGTGTCTATTTTTTGCCCTTGAGTGGTAGAAGGTCTCCGAGTTGCTCAGAGAATCATGTATGTGTGCAGTGTGACAGACAGCGCGGATGAGCAGGTAGCACACCCACTGGACACCTCTGTCATTTTTGGTACCTTTCCCTGTTTTGACACAGATGGCTGGTCGGCGTCGCAATCTGACTCCCTCCCTCAGAAGGTGCAGTGACATGTTCTCCCTTGTTTGAACGGAGAGAGTGATGCTTTATATTCATGCATCTGCGTCTGCCATTGGGTCCTCTTTTCTGCAAGCCACATACGCTTTGTATTTTTTTTGTTCATTTTATTTTTCTTTATGTTTATTGTTGACACTATTGCAGATGTCCCATTTCTCCCCCTGCCCTTTTGCTCCCCTCCTCCCAGCCCCCGCCGCCCCATCCCTCTGGCCGTCACCACACTGTTGTCTGTGTCCATGGGTTATGAGTAGATGTTTTTGCATCTTTTCTACCATTATCTGTGCTTCTGTTCTTATTTCCTCCTAATCAAAGAGGACCGTGATTTTTGTCATTTAACATTGCCTTACTCTGGATATATAGAATAGTAGACTTTTAAAAACTATTTGCCTTTAATAAATCCCTACTGCAGCCCCTTAGATTAGAATGGAAAACTAATTGTATGCTGTTCTCTTCCTTCTGACACAGGAGATAAACACTATCAAACTTTACTTTATACCAAGTACAAATTGGATGTTAACAATGGCAGTCTCCTTTGTCCAGAAGTATCTTCCTGAAGCTCTACACAGCTGCCAGTAAAGGTTTCCTTTGAGAGGTTCCTTTTTAAAATGCAAAGCATGGGGTCCCCGTGAGCTCTTGCAGGTTTCCAAATGCTCTGTTACTCTTTGATACTTTGCCCCTGTTACTTCTTCTGTCTGGAGACCCGTCCCTCTTCTTCCAGTCGTTTCTGCTCTTTCTTCTAGACTTGCAAGAAGCGCGATGTGGGTTAGAAGTCAGCACCTCCCCTTGGGAGCCTCCCTTGCTCTTCTGTTCCACAGTCCCTGCGAGTTAGGTGACTTTATTCTGTGTTCCTCCGTGGTCTTGAGGAAAAACCTCTGCATGGCGCTTATTATACTGTTGGGATCACCGGCAGATTGTGGGTGTCGGAGGACAGGGACTTTGTCTTGCTGATTTCTGTACTGGATGAATTTGCCATAAGGTAGGGTAATCTTAGTGACCCTCCATAGGTCTTTAGTGAACCCATGACAGTTCACAGTGGGGTTTTGTTATTCTCTTAGAGCTGCACACAGGGCCATTTTGAGAATTTAATACGTGTGAAAGGGACTAGTATTGTGCCGAACCTGTTGCAGGCTTCACTGGGTGTTTGTTAAATCTGAATAACTTCACGTGAGTTATTTTAAGCCATTGTCTTCTACCTTTCTAAATAAACTTACCATATCGAGAAGGAATGGCAGTTTTATGTAGAGTAAGGAGAAAGGGAGGGAAAGGACAGACATTTCTCAATAATAATAACACCTTTCAGATGTACATAGTAATTGATGATTTCAGAGGGCTTTTAAGAAAAGCTTTTTGATTCTTTTCACCAGTGTTACGAAGTATTGTCTCTATTTTAAAGGCTCGGTGTTGTGATTTGCCAAAATCATTGCGCTAAATCAGAGAAGTCACTGAATCAGTGATTTACGTATGCATTCATGCCTTGGAAATATGCAGCATTAGACATTCAACAACTTTAAGAAGCATTACACCGAAAGGTCTGTTTTCCACTCTGGTCCCCATCCTCCCACTTGTCTGTGCTGGAGGCAGTCACTGTGATCTTTTTCTTTCTTTAATCTCCCAGAGATATTTTGTGCATGTACAAGCAAGTATGTATACATATTCTCCTTCCTTTTTTCAAGCTAATGACAGCACACTATACATACCGGCCTATACTTTATTAAAAACCTGTATTCTAAAATGTACATTGCATACAGAGGCGTTTAAAACACATACAGGCAGTTTAAAGAATATGACACCTATGTACCCAACACCTTGGGTACAAAATAGAATATTGCCATATTACCAGTGGCGAGCATTAACCCAGCCACGGAAAGAAAGGGCAGTATAACTGCTTTTTCATGAAGGCTTACAGAAGAGACATTGAACAGTTCTTGGGTCAGAGTCTGGTTTTTGGCTTCCCAGAGAGTTTACAAGGTTCCCTTCTGGGGAAGTCGGTGGGGAGGACCGTGAGTGAGCCATGGGGAACCTAGGGCTCACGGCAGTTAGACACCTGTCAGGATTCTGGTGTGGATGCGGGCGGAAAGGTCTTCAGAGAGTGGACTGTTGTGTGTTTTCTTATAATCTCACCGTAGCTGACCTGCAGCTCTCGGACACGTCAGTTAAATGAGTGTGCTCCTTTGGTTTGGGCAGCAGGGCATAGCGGGGAGACGTATGGTCAAGACAAGGTAAATGCAGGTCAGAATCTGGGCCAGGCTTACCGGGGCATTCTGTCCTCTGGCTGAAAAGACGACACAGTGGCGTTAGGTGTCTTGGTGATGGCAGTCAGCAATGCAACTGTTTACAGAGTGAAACTATTTCAGGGTGGACTGGTTACCCTTTCATCTTGTATATAGCTGTCTTCCCAGGGTCTTCCTTAAATGTGTGTTTTTTTTTTTTCCAACAACAGTCGATTCTCCAACTCTGTACAAACTCGATGTCCTATAATTAATTTCATGTCAGTTCTGACCCTCATCTACTTGGAGTTAGCATAGACCCCAAAGGTTAAGGGCTCAGACCCATAAGACTGTCTCCACTGTAGAAGCTAGCCACAGATGAGGTCCCCTGCACTTCTGCCCCGGATGCTCTTGTTTTGCAGGTTCCCAGGACCTTCCCTGTGCTCAGTAATTTGCTAAAATGACTCAAATGCATCTCAGAACTCAGGAAAGAGCTACGAGTCATCTCATCAACATGCAAGATACTGTGCTACCACTGAGAATGGTTTTTAGGACCTCTGAGCCAGGAACAGGAGACAAAGACCAAACAAATTTTTTTGTTATACCACAAGTATCACCCTGTGAATTCCTTTACCTCACTCCTCCATTGGATATTATGTTTCTTGTAATTTTTGCCTTTAACTTTTTGGTTTTACTCTCCCATTTTAGTGTGTCTTTTTGTAGCTCCTTGACAAAAGGCTGAAGATGTTTGGAGGTGTTCAAACTACAGCTAATATTGTAACTTGGCAAATGCATAGTTCTAGCTGCAGGATCGATTTCCCTCAGCATTGTGAAAGCATTGTTCTGTTGTGTTCTAGCTTCCAGTGTTGCTGTTGAAGTCTGAGCCATTCCCATTCCTGGCCCTTTGTGTATGATTTGTTTTCTCTATCACAGCCGCTTCTTTTGGTCTTCAGTGTAATGAAATTACACAGCGTTATGCCCTTTCCTGGAGACTTAGTGACGTCTGGTTTGAGAAATCTTTGAGTTAGTACTTTGATGATTTCCTTTCCTCTCTTTTCTGTTGCTGGTACTTCTGTTATTTGGATGTTGGACCTCCTCAATTAGTCCTTTAATTGTCTTTTCTCTCCTGTTTTCTATTTTTTAAAAATTTAAAAAATTCCAGTCAAGATGGAGGCATAGGTAAACACACACAGCTACAGAAAAAATTACAACTAGGCTACAAAACAACCATCAGAAAATTGAGCGGTATGGAAACCGGACAACCAAGGATTTAGAGAAGCCACATTCATCCAGACAGGTAGGAGGGGCGGAGATGCAGAGAGAGGTGGAGAGGTGCAGAGAGGCACGGAGCCACCAGACTGGCACGAAGAGGTGGCGGAGTGGGCAGTCGCACGTTCATGTGTAGTGGATAAATATCGGGAGGGACACGTCGGGAGTGAGGGATCCCAGACCCAAACCAGACCACCCAGCAGCCTAGGATTCCAGCGCCAGGAAGGTAAATCCCCATAACTTCTGGCTATAAAAACCAGTGGAGGTTGGGGAGGTGGAAGAAACTGCCGGATTATCAGGAGACTCCTCTTAAAGGGCCCACACAGACTTAGGAATTAGGCAGACTATCCCCCTCTGAGATTCAGCTCCAGGGAAATAGCTCGAAGGGCACAAGTGGCATAACCAGGGAAAAAGTGAAATGCCTGGAAACAGGGTGAGTGCTGGGAGAGTTCTCCCTCCCGGGCAAACCTCCAGAAGCCAGGCTGCAGCATTGTCCCCTCTCTGAGCCCTCCCCCCACACCCGAGTGTGAACTGGGTTGCCCCACCCCGGCGATCACTTAAGTCTCTGCCCCACATAATGTACAGGTGCTTTTTCTACAAAAAAAAGGCCATGGTACTAAGACAGGAAGAGAAAGCAGCTCTACCTAATATACAGAAACAAACACAGGGACACCACCAAATTGAGGAGACAAAGAAATGTGGCCCAACTGAAAGAACAGAACAAAGCCCCAGAAAAAGAATTAAACAAAACGGAGATACCCAACCTGTCAGATGCAGAGTTTAAAACACTGATGATCAGGATGCTCTAAGAACTTCACTGCGTACAGCAACAGCATAAAAAAGACTCAGGCAGAAATGAAGGCTACACTAAGTGAAATAAAGAAAAATCTACAGAGAACCTACAGCGGAGGGGATGAAACTGAATATCAGACCTACAATTTGGAACATAAGGAAGAAAAAAGCATTTGATCAGAACAGCAAGAAGGAAAAAGAATTTTAAAAAATGAAGATGAAATAAGCCTCTGGGACATCTCCAAATGTACCAACATCTGAATCATGGGATTGCCAGGACAAGAGGAAGAGCAAGAAATTGAAAGCTTATTTGAAAAAATAATGAAAGAAAACTTCCCTAATTTGGTGAAGGAAATAGACCTACAAGTCCAGGAAGCAGAGAGACCTAGGCAAGTTGAACCCAATGAGGACCACACCAACACACATCATAATTAAAATGCCAAAGGTTAAAGATTAAGAGAGAATCTTAAAAGCAGCAAAAGCAGAGAGTTAACTGTGAAGGAGTTTCCATAAGACTATCAGCTGATTTCTTAAAAGAAACTTTGCAGGCTAGAAGGGACTGGCAAGAAGTATTCAAAGTGATGAAAAGCAAGGACCTATAACCTAGATTACTCTATCCATCAAAGCTATCATTTAGAATAGAAGGGCACATAAAGTACTTCCCAGACAAGGTAAAGCTAAAGGAGTTCATCATTGCCAAGCCATTATTACCTGAAATGTTAAAGGGACTTATTTAAGAAAAAGAAGAAGATGAAAACTATGAACATTAAAAAGGCAACAAATTCACAACTATCAACAATGGAATCTAAAAACAAATCAAGCAAAGAAGCAGAACAAGAACAGAATCATAGACATGGAGGTCATGTGGGGGGTTATCAGCTGGGAGGGAGAGAGGGGAGAGTGAGGGAAAATGTACAGGGATTAAGAAGCATAAATTGGCAGGTACAGAATAGACAGGAAGATGTTAATAATAATATAGGAATTGTGAAGCTGAAGAGCTTATATGCATGACCCATGGATATGAACTAAGGGGTTATAGCTGGAAGGAATGCAGGTACTGGGCAGTGGGGGGAAAATTGGGACAACTGTAATAGCGTAATCAATAAAATATATTTACAATTTTTTTGCTATGCTTTTTCCGGTACTTTTAGTTTTTCATTTCTGCTATAATTTTTAATTTCCAAAAACTGATTTTTGTTCTCCATGGTATACCTTTTTAATAATATCTTATTGTTGCTTCATGATTACAATATCTTTTTTTATGACTATGTATTATTAGTTGGTATTCTATCTGTTGCAAGGATGAAATTTTTTTTTTACTCATTTTTATTTAGTGAGTTATGATCTGCACTTTCGTTTCAGGTTATATGGCCTTATGAAATAAACTAGCAAGTCTGTCTATTCTCTTGTTGACCTTGTGTAATAATAGAATTACATCTTTATTGAATGATTGGAATGAGTACGTTCATGAATTTTCTTTTGAAAAACTCCTGGATCTGATGCGGTCTTTGAGGGATTTGTCTAAAAAACAAACAACAAAAAAAAATCCTACTGATGTAATTTTTTAATGATTATAGTACCATTCAGGTTCTGTTTCTTTTTTGGTAAAATTGATAGTTAATATTTTTTAAATTATTAGTTTTACCTGTTTTAAAATTTGCTTACATAGTTGTTTATAGTAACTTTCTGTCTTTTAATCCATAATCTCCATTGAGTCTACAGTTTTTTTTTTTCATTCCTAATATTGCTTTTTTTTCTCTTTCTTTTTTCCCCATCCTGCTTTGTCAATTTGAAACTCTTTTCAAAAGATCAACTTTCGGCTTTATTGCTCTTCTCCATTGTAACTTTGTTTTCTATTTTCTGCTAAGATAAATCTATGGTTCTATATCTGTGTGTATATATCCATATCTATATTTCTCCCCTTTTTCGTTTTCATTGGATTTATTCCATTACCTTTTTCTAACTTCTTAAATGGACACTTTGTGATTTAATTTTTAGCCGTTCTTTTGGGATTCGAGAACAACCTGGAAGCAAGTGAAGGACGGAGCCAGGTGGACGTGGGGGGGGGAAGTATTCCAGGAAAAGGGGAAGCCCTGGGGTGGGAGCGTTCTTGGTGCGCTTGAGAGGGAAGCGAGGCCAGTTCAGTGAAGATATTTTTCATGGTAGAAATGTGTAAAATAACTGCTTGCCTCCTTTCGTTTGTCGGTTCCTACGCCGAGATGTCTATTGTATGCAACAGCTGTAGTTGGAGAGAGAATGCCGTCTCAGCCACT
>PVKM010022220.1:0-21994 GCA_004027735.1 Carollia perspicillata
ATTCCATATTCCACTTCTTGCCTTACTGCAAAGGTCTTCTAGGGAAGGAACTTAAATTTTTGCCCAATCTGTGTCTACCGCCTTACTCAAGCCCATTCAATAGTGAATTCTGCCCACTGACTGGGAGACAGGAAAGAGGAAAGTGCCCCTACCCCCTCCATTCTCCGTGCAGGGAAGAAAGCATTTGCGGCAAGGCCGACCTTACAAAGGCACATTAATGCTCCGTGATGGGGAGGACCTTCTGTAGGTCATTCCTTTTCAGAAAAAATACACATGTGCACACATTCACACAATATTACTATGAAACAACTGTGTTGGCTGTTTGCACACTGAACCAGCAATTTCCCCAGAATGTTTTATCCAACATCCTCTCCAGATAGTGAATGCAAAAGACTTAGGTTGGAAAAGTGCATTAGCTTTTGATTAAAGATTGGATGAGGGCCAGTTAAATTTTTAAATCTGAATGGACTTGCTGACTCAGACTCCTGAGTGGCATAATGGGCAGACGGTTTTCAGAGCTTTCATTAAAAGGGTTTCTGGTAACTGATGTCTCGAGAAACGAGTTGAAATATAATTCACCGAAATATAATTCAGTTTTTATCTAAAGCAGAATATGTAATCTCAAAGAAGTCAACTGATCTCTTGAAATTTTCAGGTGAAATTAAAGTTAAAGAAGCTAGGGCTTAAATATTTTGAAGAGAAGAAATCTCCAGTAGCTTTGTGACGCTATCATTTTATCTTTTTGAATCCCTTGTTTAATTCTGTTTATTGCATTTTCAGTGCAGCTGGTGTTACTAGTCTGCTGACAATGAAGTCTGGAACGGTTTGTAGGACATTCTCAGGATGTAGCAGAGACTGATTTGATTTGAATTTTATTTTAAATTTGGGGGCCTCTTTGAACTCCACCTGTCCATTTTTTGTCTTTTTTTCACCTTGGTAGTAGAAACAAACTGTCTTTGCAGAAATCTCCCAGGAAGCCTGGCCACAAAAAAGACTACTGCAACTGCTCTCACCTTGGGGGCAGTTTTGTAAATTAGAACCAGTAACTCTTGACCTTTAGGCTGGAGCCCGAGATATGTCCACTTTCCTTTTGCAGTGACGCTAGAGGTGAACATGCTCTCTCTTTTGTTTCCCGTGAAAGAGTGTAAATGATACTTTTCCTTCCTTTCCCAGTCCAGTAATAACTTATTCAATGTATGAGATTAATCACAGCCCCTGAAGAAGAGGAGAGCAGGAGTGGCTGCTTTGGAAAATGGGTGAGTTCTTTCCCGTCCGCTCTGAGTTGAAGTCTTCTGTGTAACTTGTCTTCTCAATGGGGTTGGGAGTATCTCAAGGCGGCAACTCTACCTGTTCCTCCTCTCTGATAGCCCCAGCCATCTATACTGCAGGATTCCAACGTCAGCTATCAAGGCATATTATTTTTTTCCTGAAACATGTAATTGGTCACTTTAAAAAATATGTTTTATTGATTTATTTTTAGAGAGAGGGGAAGGGAGAGAGAAAGAGAGGAGAGAAATATTGATGTATGAGAGAAACATTGATCAGTTGCCTCCCATAAGCCCCCAGATGGGGACCTGGCCTGCAACCCAAGCATGTACCCTGATCGGAAATTGAACCAACAACCTTTCACCTTGTGGGAGGACACCCAACCCACTGAGCCACTCTGGCCAAGGCTGTAGTAGACACCTTTGACAGTGTCTGCCCAGTTCCCAAACACCACTGTCCTCTCCTGAAAGCAGACCTAGAAGCCATATTTGTATGATGTGACTTTTTCAGAGGCAATAGCTGAATTTGAACAGTGATGAGCAATTGTCACAAACTGGGCCTATCAAATCTCATGCTCTCTTTCTCTCTCTCTCTCTATCATTCTCTTGCTGGAACTGGATATTGAAATTCAAAAACAACCATTTAGTCTCTGCATGTGCCTAGAATGGTACCATCTGAACTCAGAGTTCCAGGGAAGCAATATTATTCAAAATGGAGAGAGAAGCTGAGGAAGACAGCCTGCACAGAAAGAAGGAAGTAGCAGAGAGCGGCAGACACAAATTCGGGGAAGCAGGACACCTTTCCGGTTCCGGTCCAGTCAATTCAGAGGCCCAGGTGCATTCCTGTCTGGCAGCACCACGATCCTGCTTTGCGAAGCCACAGTAAATCCCTCCTCACCCCCTTTGCATGTGACCTTAAGTACTTTTGCTCTGGAAACCAAAAGAGTTCTAAATGATATAAAATGTCTGTTGTATAGAAAGTGGGATGGTGGTTGCCAGGCGCTGTGGGAGGGGGCAAGGGGAGTCATTGTTTAATGGACATAGTCTGCGTGTTGCGAGATGAACTATTCTGGAGGTGAGTTACACAGCAATGTGAATGAGCTAACACTACTGAACTGTATGCTTGGGAAGGATTAAGATGGTAAAATGCTATGTGTATTTTATCAGAATTCAAAAAGTACTTTTCAAAATGTCTGTTACAGTCAGGTTCCTTTTCTTCCTCATGGCCGCAGCCTTATTCGGGTCCCATTGTCCCACATATGGACAACTGCAGTTACCAAAATGCAGTGACTTCCCACCCCCACCCCTTGGCGCACACCCAGCTGTTTACCCTGCGCGTACGGCGCAGTCCACACTCCTGAAGCAGCACTCAAACTGTGCCTTTCTCCAACGTACAACCTGCAGAGCTACGCACTGGACTCGGGATTGAGTTCCACTCCCAGCCTGGAATGCGGCACCCAAAGGACATTCCCAACCCTCGGATCTACAGATTCCCAGCAGGAAGCAAACCCTGGCCAGGTGATTCAAGCTCGCCCTCAGAAAACTCCGGACTCGCGCTCCTTCCCCACCTTCCTTCTGCTCATCGCGTCTCGTCTTTCACTCAAAGCCCGGTTCCGAGTCCACTTCTTCCAGGAAACAATTTCTGACCACTCTAGTTCTCAGGGGACGTTTATTATTGGAGCCGTACTTTTTAGTATTTAAATAGACATAGTTTTCTATGCCTCTCTTTGTTCTTTTGCTAGTTTGCAAATTGTTTGATAGGGACCAGGTCTTGTATGCTTTGATTTTTCCTAAACTGCCTACCAGGATACTATATTCCTCATAATGCTTGTTGCATGAAATCGGAAACAGAAAAGAGCTGATTCACCAGCTTGCGTCTTCAGGACTAACACTTGCAGAGAAGTAGCAGAAACATTTATTGAACACTTAGTACTTGCCAGATACCATGCCAAGTGTTTTACATAGATTATATACCTCGTTGAATCATCCAGATAACTATTAAATAGACATGATTATTATCCTTACTTTACAGATGAGCAAATGCAGGCACATATGGTCAAATAACTTGTTCAAGATCCTATCTACAGTGGGAGGCAGGGTCATGATTCTGAGTTAAAGCTGTTTGGCTCCTACACCCATGCTCTTTCTACAATATCACCACACGGTCCATTCTCTGTTGTTCTTGCTAGATCTTTTGCCTGGTTTTCCTGTTCTGTCAATTATAACATTCCAAGGGCAGGAATCTTCTCTTAATTTGTGATAGAGGCTCACTAAACAGCTAGTAAAGAAAGAAAAGACAAGTTATCTGTCTCAGGAATGGAAGGAAGGAAGGAAGGAAGGAAGGAAGGAAGGAAGGAAGGAAGGAAGGGAGGGAGGAAGGGGAAGGCAAGGAAGAAGGGAAGGAGGGAGGGAGGATTGGGGGGAAGAAACTTTGCAATAGAGCTTATCCTGCTCCTAAGTGTAGCAGGGTTCAGCCTTGGAAGGGGCTTATCTAGAAAACACTGGCTCATCTTACTGAGCCACATTCCCAAGGTCATTGATCCCTTTCCTCTGGGGGGTTACTCAATCGCGCCTTCACTGTGTGGATGATAGCTGATGATGAACATTGTCTTGCCCCAGTCTCTTTCGGCCAGGTTTCCTTGGCTTCTAGCCTGCTTCTTTCTTATTTTGAACAGGTAGTACCTAACCCTTTTTCCTGTCTGGCAAGTGATGAACTCTGGCCTCTGTTAGCCATCTTAAATCTCCAAATAAAAAGGAAAAATATGGGGCTTGCTGGCCACCCCTGCTCAGCCTACATCCCCAACTAGGAGTGCATGGCGAATCTAGAATATGGATGGCAGACACAGGTTTAAGAATGGGTGGGCAGATAACCTTTAGCTACAGCCATGAAGAATTATACTGTTAGGAATTATTTCTTTGGGTTAAGAGTCTCCTCTTCCTCCTACCACCCAATCTCAGATTACTTAGCTATAAAAATCATAGGGTTGTTGCAAGTTAATACGTATATGTGCTCAGTACAGTTCCTTCACTCAACAAATAGTAGTGTTGTTATTGTTGCAATTGTTATTATTACCAGTAGTAGTACTAGGACGTGAGATAACCAGGAAAAAGTAGAGTATTAAGCCAGAATGAGGCAAGAGCGACCTCAAGGGGATTGTTTACTAGCCTTTCCGAGCTATTTCCCAAAGGATGGTTCACTGAGACGAGACATGAGCAGAGATGACTTACTACAGATGTGGAGCCTGGAAACAAGGAGTGCCATGTGTCCAGGTGCAGTGCCAGGGGCCCGGACAGCTGGAGCAGGGCACAGCGGTGCTCAGCGAGAGCTGTGGCTTGCAGATGACGGACAGCTAATTCAGATAAACTTAAAGCCACAGGGAGTTTCCATAGGGAGCATATCAGAAAGGCACTGGGTAACTGAGGGACCAGAAAGCAAGTCTCTCCTCTCACTCCCAACTCTTCTGAATGATACAAGGCTTTATTCTCTGTTCCTGCAAATAGACTCTTTCTCCATGGCGGTGATGATAACGAACAGTATCACTGAAGTCTCACCTTTCCAACTCTGTGACCAAAAACACGAGGCTTCTTCTCCTCTAGCTGCCACATTTAAAAGGAATCCTAGAGCAGAACATGTATTGGCTGGGCCTAGGTCACATGTTCACTGTGGCCTTTGAGTTAGGGAATTCAGAACTAGAATTGGTAGCTCCAACAAAACTCCCAGGAACAGAGTGAAGTAGAAACTAGTCAAAGAGGAAAGAACAGATCTCCTCTGACTTTATAGTATGTGGTTGTAGAAAAGCAGACATTCAGAGTTCCAATGGCCTGAACATTTTCCTTCAGGCAGATGAAAACCCACATTCTTCCAGCTAAAAATTTTCCATTCTCTTTGTGAGGAGTTTTCCTGCAGAGCCTCGTTTCATGGGAGAGAACAAGAAGAAAACAACTCAGGATGTTTCTCATTAGGACGCATCATTATTGCCGCCTTATAGCGACTTCAGTCCAGTCCTCCAGTGGCTCACATGCTATTCCTTATGTTCGTGGCTCCTGTACTTTTTCTTTTCTTTCTTTTTTCATTTTGCATGCTGCTCATATTCCCTTCCCTAATAACCACTCTATTAAGAAGAGTATTAGCCAAGTAGGCTGGTTGGATTGTGTGCTAATCTAACGCATCATCATATACCTGGAGAAGAAAATGTCAGACACACTTTAATAGCTCAGGATGTAACACAGGGAGTACAAAGCACGCTGCAGGCTTCCTCGTCACCCACAGACAAACAGAACTGCAGTTCTGCTGGGACAGGCGAGGAAAGAACAGCGGAGAACAGTATTGCAATCCAAGTATGGCGATGTCCAGTTTTGTCTGGGAAGACCGTAGCAGTGGTCTCTGGAAGGAAGGACATCAAGTCTTTGGAAGGTGTCCATATGTGTAGGGCTAAGCGTTAAATAATGGGGGAAAACAAATGAAGTACAACTTTATTTGTGATCCTATTAGGCCTAGTGTTTGTTAACTGTGTCTGGGATAGTGCTATTTATTTGGCGATGCTAGATGCTGTCCTGCCCTATTGGACAAGGGCTTGGCTGAGATGGAGAGAAACAATCATGCTTTTAGAGTTTGCAAAGCAGTTTCCTGGACGCCGTTTTAATCCTTCCAACTAGCTTGAGGGGCAGTAATGTTATTCCCATTTCAAAGAGGGGGAAACCTGGGCAACGGCCCAGGAAATTGGCTGGTGAGTTTGGAAGCTGAATATCAGAGGCTCTTAATTTTAGTGCCTGGAAACGCCGAGTGAGTTTCTAAAATGCATATTCCTGTTCTCTACCCTCAGAGTTTCTCATTGAGTCAGTCTGAGGAAGGGCCCAAGAAACTGAGCGTTTTATCATGCTTCCCAGGAGATTTAAAATGCACATGTGGTCCAATAAGTATAATTAGGCATTGTACTAGGCACTAGCTCAGATGGCTTGTGTGAGAAATGAAAGCCCACAAACCATGTGACCAAGTTAGTTAACGTTTCAGAGCCTCAGTTTCATCATCTGAAAAGTGGGTAGTGATAATAAAACAGCTAGCTGCTATGTGCCTTGCACACGCTATCTCAATGAGTCCTCTCTACGAACCTGGGCGGTCGATGTTGTCGTCGTCCCCACATGATAGGGCGCAAACTTGGATCATTGCCGTTCACGCCTTCCTTCATAATTTCCAGGAAAAATCGAAGTAGTACACAGGAAGTATCTAGCACACATTCCGAATGTTGAATGAATGGCAGTAGCTGTTACAACTAAATACCGAGGCTGACAATTCCAACAACAGAGCCACAGCTAAAACACAGAGGCTGAGCCAGGTACTTCTGCAGGGCCCTTTTAGCCGTACCGTGCTGTGATATCAGCATGCCAAGTATTCTCTGTGTAGGAGGGCACCTGGAGAGAGTGTGGGAGTGACTGAACTGTATGAGTCACCCAATTCTTCCTTTGAATGTAAATTTATTGATTAAAAAAAGTGTGGGCTTATAGACAAATATCAGACAGATACAGAGAAAAATGAGAACTATTGTGTTTTGACAGTGTGTGGATTTTTTTGTTTAAAGTTTCCTTTTACATATGTTAACATGGCTTCTACAACAAATTAAAATTTGTAAGAAAAGCAGGAGATGCTGCCAATGTACAGTGTATTTCTTAAATGTATTTCATTAACAGTCTGCAACTGAAAGTCCTCTGTAACAAAGGGAAAAATCAACCAAAAAGAAAGTGTCAGAGCTAAAAGACTTCAGAGCTGATGGACTGAAACCTGTATGGGATGCTCATTAACCTTGGCTTAGCTCAAATATCAAAAGTAAAATATAACATTCTGCATCTCTTGCACTGTGTCATGCTGTTTAAATAGGAAGTTCTCAGAATAATCTATACCGTCATTGAGATACTTTGTTCAGTTCTTGGGCATTAAAGTTAGTCTTTGGTTCTTGCACCATATCATTAAACAGTGATTTCCACTTTGTTTCAAAGGCAACTACAGAGGCCTAATGATGTAGATTCGATTTACTTATTTTCAGAGAGAGGGAAAGGGAGGGGGAAAGAGAGGGAGGGAAACATCAATGCGAGAGAGAAACATCGATTGGTTGCCTCTAGTACGTGCCCTAACTGGATAGAACCCTCTACCCAGGTACGTACCCAGACAAGGAATTGAGCCTGTGACCTTTCACTTTCTGAGACAACACCCAACCAACTGAGTCAAACTGGTCAGGGCCTAATGATGTACTTTTGATGTTGGACATAAAGCATTTATAGTTCCGAACCTAAGTTTTCTTTGCCTCACAAATAAGATGTGTTGATGAAAGAGGACATCTCTTAGACCCTATAAACTTTACAAGCATAGGAAAATAATCCATAAGAATTTCATTTAATGAGCTCTTCAGAAAAATTGCAGTAAAGTTGCTACCTTTATTCTCGCTTTGCTCCTTAATTATCTTCTAGCTTTATCACAGTGAACTTGTACATTCATCAATTGGGTTCAGAGAACGTGGTAGCAGTGAGGTGGGCAGCTCGTGTCTCAAGCCCTGTATTCCACGGGTGCTCACGAGAGGGCATGAAACAGGGCAGCAGAGTCAACTGGGCAACAGCGTGGGCCCTGGATCCACATTGCCCGGCTTCAAATCCTGGTGCTGCCACTGCTCTCTGCATGACCTTGGTCAAGTTAAAGTAATCTTTCTGGGCCTCAGATTCCTCATCTTTAAAACAGGGACAGCAACAATGCCTACCTTGCGGAGTTATTGTGATCGTCACACAAACCGATGTTTATAGAAGAGTAGCAGTGAGTTGGTTTTGTTAGGGCAGTGCTTGGTGCAGACACAGCGCTAAGTTCAATGAATAAATGTTAAAAAGAGCAGAATGGCCATTTTACACATAGCAGTTGTTAGAACAGGGAAAAAATGCCTGCTCTCATAACACTTATATTCTAAAGAGAGAAAATAAGCAAAATAAGTTATACAGCGTCTATATAAAGTGAAAAGCATGGGGTAAGGCAGATAGCGCATCATAGTCAATTGGGTGGTCCTCGAAAAGCTGACATTTGAGCCAAGTCTTCAAGGGGGTGTGGAAAGAAGCCACGTGGGTTTCTGGAGTAAGGACATCGCAGGCTGAGCTACCCAGAGCACAAAGGCCCTGAAGGCCCTGAGACAGGAGCGGGACTGGCATGTTCAAGAAACAGCCAGGAAGCCAGTGCGATTCGAGCAGAGCCTGAGGCAGAGAGTGGCAGAGGACCAGGCGACCCCTGTACGGGCTTCAGCTTTTATTCTGAGCAACAGGAGGAGCCACGGAAGGTGTTTGAGTGCAGGAGTGACGTCATTCCTGAGTTTCCACTAGACTGCAGGGAAGCAAGAGTGCGGTGAGAAGACCAGTTAGACACTGTTACGGCAGTCCAGGTGAGAGGGTGGCAGTGTGGACCACAGCCGTCGGAGCAAGGGTGGGTCATGGCTATGTCTGTCTGATTCGCTCAAATATCCCCTGTGCCCAGGTATGGTGTTCGGCACGTAGTGGGGACTCTATAAATGTTTTTGAGAGGATGAATAAGTTAGAGTTGAATTTGGGTAAAGTAAATTATCCGGGGCTCTGTTCTCTCACCTTTAAAATGGGAGTAAGGGGAGGGAGATTTTACTAGTATCTACCTCTGAGGGTTCTTGTGGCAATTAAAGAATTTCCCTAAAGTGCTTAGCATAAAACAATGCTGAGATGTGTTTATGAAATATATAAATAGAAAATATTTGGGGAAAAGTTTACATTTGGAGAAATGGAGGGAGGTAGACTTGCATTCTTCACTGTATTACTAAAAATAAACAATGAAAAAGTATTGGAATTATGAGTCATTTTTAACCCTCTTTTTCTGCTTTTTACAACTTTAAACATTTTTCTTTAATGAACATGTATAGTGAAGACAGAAATGAAAGGATAAGATTGCTCAGGATTGCACGTTTTTGCAGAGCATCAGACGTGAAAGACCATTTTTCTGCTTCTTCCTCATGGCCCACTTCTCTGGCACTTTGAATGTGAGTATTATGCTTATCATCCTCCCCGCTCCTTCTCTTTTTAGTTAAGAGTAAAGTGAGCTTTTGAAGCTATTGCAAAACAAGAACAACAGCCTAGTTCATCCTCAAGGTTTGGAGCGTCTTATTCCTTCTAAAGAACAAACACATCTATTTACTGGTCAAGAGTCTCCTGAGCTGAAACCATTCATCATGGTAACTATAGCCCATTGGTCTGAGGTGTAAGTTACCACTAAAGAAATGGAGCTCCTTGTGGAATTTACAAGTTGACTATCCAAAGAAGTCTTCTGATGCTTTTTAAATGGGGGCACCGGGCCCTGGCTGGGTACTCAGTTAGGTTAGATTGTCATCCTGATACCTATACCAAGGTTGTGGGTTCAATCCCCGGTCAGGGCACATACAGGAATCAACTAATATCCTGGCCAGGTGGCTTAGTTGGTAGAAGTGCTGTCCCGTACACCCAAGGTTGTGGGTTTGATCCCTGGTTGGGGCACATTCCTAGGTTGCACATCTGATCCTTGGTTGGGGCACCTACGGGAGGCAACCAGTTGATGTTTCTCTCTCACATTGATATTTCTCTCTTTCTAAAGTAAACGAGCATATCCTTGGGCAAGGATTAAAAAAAAAAAAGAATCAACCACTGAATGTATAAATAAATAGAACAAGTTGGTGTTTCTCTCTTTCTCTGCCTCTCCCCCTCCTTCCTCTCTCTCTAAAATCAATTTTAAAAATAAATAAATAAATCGGGGCATCAAAAGGTAAAAGAGTGCAGTTGGAGGCAGAGGAAGAGGTGCAGGTCACAGGAGACGTGGTTTTCAGGCCGAATCGTAGGATCCCATCAAGAAATAATTATGCTGGAATGAGCTCCGAGAGGCAAGCCCTCAGCCTGGATCTCCCTGGGCGGAGCCAGAAGGTTCCCCACCTGGGTTTGTCTTCCTCTGCTGCTCTCCAGCATTGCCTTCCCGCCTGCCTTTCCGGAACTAGTGCGCCTGTTCCCGAGGTCCGCACCCAGCTGACTTCCAGCTCTCCTTGCTCGGATCCATTGGTCAGCAGTTCTCAGCCCCGGCTGTCCGTTAGGGATCTTCTGGGGGACCTAACTAAATGGGTGCTGGGGCCTTACCCAAGACTTGTTCATTTAGAATCTCTTCCTGGTGGGTCCTGGGCATTGCTTTATAGTCCCTCTCTCTCTCTCTCTCTCTCTCTCTCTCTCTCTCCCTCTCTCTCTACTGTTTCTAGGTGATTCTAATGTGCAGCCGGAGTTGAGAACCACAGTGATCATGAAAGCCGAAGGAATAACCCTCCCCAGGGATCTGGGAGACGAGAACATTTAACACCCAAAGGAGTATATTAACAATAACAGCAATAACGTTATTGCTATTCATAGCTAATAGTCACTGAGCTTTAAATGTGTTGACTAATTTAATTCTCAACAACAACTCCACGAAGTAGTTATTATTATTAATCTACCTGTTTCACGGATGAGGAATCCAAGATGCCAAAAATTCCCACCATTTGCCGAGTGAGTGCTCAGGCTGGGATTCACACCCAGTGAGCCCACACCCTTCACTGTCACCTGGTCTCGCCCCCCCTTCCCGGCAGTGCTGCCACCACGGAGGGTGCTGATGGCACGCAGCACACTGCCGGAGCTGGTCTCTTTGTTAGGATGAGTCGCTCACGCTGCAGCAGCCTACACCTCGATAACAGGATGTGACTGATGCAACTTCTCTGACATGATGGGAACAAACCAAGGAGCTCCGTCCCCTATTTTTAAAGTGATGTAAATTATTAACCTGCGTTCTGTGACTCCTTTTGGAATCTAATTCTTGGAATAAATCCATGGCACGAGTTAGTATCATAAGTTTCCTATAAATTGCTCATCAATCAGTGTGCGATGTAAGATAAAGCGGTAAGAGTTTTCCTCCAAAGAACAGTCTTTCTGTTTGTGACAAGTTATTCTTGGCAATGTAATTAGCCAGTTGGGTTATTGAAACAGATGGGAAGTGTTTCTTCCAAAATGTTAGAGCTGAAATGATTCTTATTCTGTCTTGTGATAAATGTCAATTAAAATAGTTTTTGCTTTACAGGAAAAATTAAGGAAAAATATAGTTTAGGAAAATATCAGTCCTGATTGCCAGGGGAGATTTGTTTCTGCCATCAAGCAAGCAAAACAAATCAAATCCCTTAAAATTAGGAACAGACTATCTTCTGAAGTCAAATTCACATCTGGAGATTTTTATGAAATTTATTGAAATAGTTCCGGTTTTCTCTATTTTTAGTATAACAAAAAGATTCGTATTGTTTATTGTATTTGATCTAAAATGTTACTTTTAGCCAAGCCCTGACATAGCTCCTATATGGCTGGAAAATGTTCTCTGTGTTGACAGAGCAGCAAAGATCTTAGATAAGTGAGGCCAAGGTGGACCAGCGATCCATTGGACAGTCTTAAAGATTCTTTCTAAATTACATCTAATGCCACAGGTTTGCCCAATATGTGAAGAGCTGGCAATAAGTAGCAAGATTAAAGAATCTATGATAAGTATATTGTATTTATTAATGCTTTTCAAATACGTGAATTTAAGTGGCATTTAAAGAATGCAGTTTTTGGTCAAGGATGTTTTTAACTATGCTATCAGAAGATAGAAATCTAAATATAACATACTTGAAAGGACACTGGAATGGCTGAATACTCACCTGTGTACCATTCAGAGTTCAAACAAAATTGAGAGGTTGTTTTAATCCCAAGATACCTCTTATTCATAAAGGACTTTCCATGCTAAATTTTGATTTTTAAACATTCATGAATATGGGTCAAAATCTACTTTACAAGTAAACTCCCCCCCCCTTTTTCAAGAGAAAAGTCAAGAAACCGTTTTCATCCAACTCCTTAAATCTAAGATTAATCTATTGATATTTTAGCCAACATTGAAAACATTCACTATTTTTCACAAAGAGGAAAACTTTTCTTCATTATATGTTCTTCTTGGCATGTAGTTGATTTTTAAAAATCCTTTAAAACAGGAAAAATTAGACAGTGTCTTAAGTGGTTATTGTTATTTTTAGTCATGAGTACTAAAGCGGAGGGTAAGAGCGCCTGGAGAACTCACACCATGGGGAGGCGCGGTTTGACGTAGACTCGCCAGGCACCAATGGGAGGGAGTGCTCAGAATGCCGCCTGGATGCACACTCAAACCAAGGCTCAAGAGCACACCTGTCAGAGAAATCTTTGACAGAAAAATCTTTGCCACAGATCCTAGGTCGTTACAGTGGGGAAACCTAGCCAAGATGTTGGCATTTGTGGGAGCTCAGGCCAGGAAGCAGAGTCTCAGCAAACTCAACTATCCGTGACCTTGGAACTGAATTGGAAATACACATGTTCTATGCACTAATTGGACATTGCAGTTAGCCATCAACTGACGACATCTGGAAAGGAGCTGGTTGGGCCTAATCTTGGCGTGGCAAGATGGGTAACATTTAGGGCCAGCGATCACTGCTGAGACACTGCTTTTTAATTCAGCTTAAGTTACTTTCCTGGGTTACCCCCTGAAGGGCTGAGGCTTCTCAAATACTTTCTGGCATCTGAGACAGGACTGAGTTTATGGGTGGGAGATTCAGGCCTGGAAGACTGAGACCTGGGAGCTACAGAGCTGATGAGTATATACCGTGAATGAGGGCCATGGGAGGGGCTGCACATGGGGAACATGTTGATGAATCATATTACAGCATTTCGCTTCCTCCCTCTGGGGTAGCCCACTGGGGATGGAAACTTCGGCTAAGTGGGCACTTCCCTGACTGCTCTATTTAAAATCACAATTTCCTCATGCTCCTGACCTTCCCATTGCTGTTTCTTGATTTTTTTTTTCCTCTTAAGCACTCTATCTGCCTTACTTATTATCTCCTCTCATTAGTTCTCAGGGAGTTAAGAGTAAAGAAAGCTGAAGTTCAGGTTCATTACCTTGATCAGGTTTATTAGCTAGGGGAACTTAGGTCTTCTAACCCCAAAGCTTTCCAACATACTATGCCATCTTGTATAAGGACAGGCGCAGTTTTTGAGCAAAACACGCTCTATAAGTTTCAAAAATTAATACATGTACTAAGTCTACAAAGCATACTAGCAAAGAGTACATTTCCCAGGAAAGCTTATACCTTTTTGCTTCCCACTGCTCACTTTCCCCCCTTTTTATTGAGGTATATAACATACGTACCGTAGAGTGCTGAAATCTGAAATACACAGCTCAATACAATTTTACACTTATGTGCTTCTCTGTAACCACCACTCAGACCCAGTTATAGGCCATTGCCACTCCAGGGCTTCCCAGTAGCTCTTCCTACCTGGAGGCGACAATGATTTGATGTCGATCATCGTTCATTATTTTTGCCCATTCTTTAACTTTATTTAAAAGGAATAATACAATATGGAGTGTGCTGTACCTGCCTTCTTTTGCTCACTGTTATATCAGTGAGAGTCATCCAGGGTGTTGGATATACCATCGTCGATTTGTTCATCGATTTCTAATGTTTTGTGGCATGACTATATTATGATTAGTAAATGTGCATGTATATATGTAAATATTTAACCAAGTGTTATTCCAATTTACACTCTCATCAGCCATATATGAAAGTTCCAAGTTGCTCCATGTCCTTGGAAAATCTTACAGCTACTCTAGATCGGCCATTTGGATACTCTCATGAAGTATCTATTCAAGTTTTTGCAATTGCATTGCTTATGGTCTAACGTTCACTTCTAAGTTTAATACATTCATTGATAATCTGGAAGAAAGAGTGTATATCAAAGTATAAATTATAGATTTTAGTTCACAGTTATATTTCAAGTGCCAACCGTTTTCCAGCACTATAACAGGATGGTCTCTGCCTTCTATAGGCTCGCTGTTTAGAAAAGGAGACCATATAATGTGAAATGGTGTAGATGTTATTATATCAAGATGTTTGGGGGTTCCAAGTGGGAGCACAAAGCAAGGACAGGTGACATAATCTGGAAAAAGTGCTTGTGTGGAAGGTGACTTGAGCTAAACAATCGATCAGCTGAGTACCATTGGGCTCTCCAGGATCACAGACACTCAAGCCAGCTCCACTAGTGGAGTTATTGCATAGACACATTTCCAAGATAGAATCTCATGGACATCTGTGAGTGGAAACCATAGAGACTGGAGCGCCACGCCCCTTGTGAACCCAAGGCAGCCTTAGCGTGCTCAGCAGCAGGAGCTCACGGCTCATCACACTGCCGTTCAGTTAGCAACATGACTCAACAGCTCTCCATGTGCCTGCTTTTGTTCTTTGTCTAATTGCTAGTGGAGAAAAATCTCTTCGTCGTCTGCTCTATCATTTTCTGTGTCACAGTGGCAACTTATCTGTAATTTTTCTTCCTTCTAATTTTGACCTTCTCATGAGTTGAATTACACCTTTTGTTGTCCCTCCTCTTCCCAAGGGTCGATCTCTTTCTGCACACATTTTCGATTTTTGTTTCTACTCTCGATTGCTTCATTCTTGCTATATTTCTAATATGAACCCCCAAAGGGAGAATTTGATTGCCCCAGTACGTTCCTGTTTGATTAGTGCTTTTGTGCCAAGTCCCTCTGTAAAACTGCTGGTGCCCCCACGTTGGTGCTTGTCTCTGGCAATTATCAGCAGCTGAGGAGAGCGGAACCTTATGTACAAAACAGGGCTGTGCGAGTGGGTTTGTCAGTGGAAGATGTGGAAAGGATAATTTTCTCCCCACGTTAAGGGCTCATCTCTCCTCATAATTATCTAAGGCAGATGGTAAAGAAGTAGTGGGTTATTCAAAATCCACTCTCACGGAAATCCACGAGTATCTAGACATTTTGCCGAACCAAGTAAATGAACACGCCAAAGAAGAACTGTGTCTTGAGATTCTATGATTATAATGCATCTCAGAAAGAAATAATTTAAATAATAGCCTGGTGGGTATTTAGTCAGTTCTAACCCTTTTGGGAGAGTATGAAGACACCGTCACAAGCAGATCAAAGAACACATCTTAAAGAGCAGTGGTAACCAAATGAGTGGATAAGGAACCATTGTGCTTTAAAAGGGCTGTAAAATACGGTGATAAACTTAGGTTCATTTTTCCAAAGTGCACATCCTAATGTGCAATGGCCAGTTCCGTTTTATCTTCCTCATCTCAAAAATGACTGAGCTAGATAAAAATAATTTAGACAAGGGCAGCTAAAATAATTACAGCCAGCGTAGCAAGATAGAACCCAGCAGTGAATGAGTTAGGACTTTTTAGTTGGGGGTGGGGAGGGGGGTAGTAAAAATCTGATTACAGCTATAAAATAATAAAAGATAAAGAAAAGGGTAATTGGACACTTTTATTTATATATTTTTAATAATTAAAGACTAAAAGGCCACTTGATCAAATGAAAAAGCAGAAAAAATGTTAAACTAATAAAAGAGATTTTTTTTTAAAACCAAGCAATGAACTTTAGACATTTAATCATGGGATAATTACTACAGATACTTTAGGATGGTTTAGAAAGATTAGGCACTCCTATGAATGAGGATAGCATTTGCAGCAACAGAGTCAGATGAAAAATAATGAGCACTAGCAAGTGCTGAGGCTTTAGGGCACATACTTATCATAAGCCAGTGGAAATGTTCCCACCTGATGTAATATTGTCAACTCGCTGGGACTGTCAGGGATCTACAAGACTTCTGAGCATGTGCTGCGGGGGGGGCGGTTGGCACTCTTTTCTTGGGTGGTTTCCCTTGAGTCATTGCACCTTCGAAGCCATCACACCAACTCAATATTGCTGCCTCGTTGTTTATTCATACATATTTTTGGTATCTGGCTAGCTCAGAATGACCATATTTTTTCCCTTTTTAATGAAGCTGACTTTTTTTCTTAATTTGAGTGATCATTTCCAGTTTCACCCTTTCCAAACTTTCTCCAATAAATATTTCATTCTGACTAGTCTGCACATTTAAAAGAAAATGGATTGAGCCAAGAATCTGTCGGTAATGATGTTATTATTTATGCAGAAGAGATTTGGGGTAATCTCAGGGACTGACGCTCCCTTAAGCATCTTCCTAGCCATTAAAAACAGTCAGGACTGTTGCTGATGATCCTTGCCAGACTTCAATTTGGGGAGGGTGTCCCCCAGTGAAGACCTACCCTTTCATTCCAACGCTGACCTCACATTCACTCATCCTGTAGTCTGACATGCCAAAATCCCACTGCTGACCCAACCTCCACTTGGCAGGAGGTACAATACCTCCCCTCCTGGTCGACCTGAGGTCAAGTCTTTCATCCAGGAGCCGCTCAATCTAAAATCCCACCATTAGTATTTAATTCCTTTGTGTTTGTTCCCTCATTGGTCTTCTATCTAAAAATATAAACCCTCCCTCCGTGGATGTGATGTTATACTGAAGTTATAGAAGGGGTTAGTAACTTCTTACAGTCATTTTTCTTTGATCAGGCCAAGCAGTAAGAATGCTCACAGTATGTGTATGGGCTGTGTGTGTTCTGGGTAGGGGGAGGGGTTCAAGGGGTGGCAATGGGGATGATACAGCTTTATACTTTTATTCCTCCTCAAGACTATTCTCAGGAAGCGGTAAAGTCATTCATGCTAAGAGGTTAATAATGACTGGTCAGACTAAGCGTTTCAATGACACTTGCCATAGAGCAAGTGCCACCCAAATCCTTCAGCTAAAGGACAAAATCGCTGAGCTGTAGTTTCAAGTAATAGTTGGAGTGTGCGGGTGGTGTGTTTTGTTCTCTGGAGTCTTCCAATGGTGGCTGCAGTCATTGCATACGTGAGGTCACTTATCTCACCTAGGCATAAGGCAATGGGCTGTGATGTGGCTGCCATCTGAGACCCAGGCCGGAGGACATGAAGATGCAGAGGGACCACTGAGCTTGCTTTGTGGCTCTCTGGTGTCACATGGCCCCGCTGGGTCCCAGAGTTCTCCAGGAAGGAAGAGAAGCAGGCACGTCAAAGAGGGCTTCGCAGCTTTTAAAACCACTCCGACATCTCATTCGGAATTTTGATCCTGCCAACAATAATCAGAGAGGGCCAATATTTTTGCTGTTCTACAAATGAAGGAACTGAGGGCCAGGTGAGGCGCACTGCCGAGTTCTGGACACTGGGTCTCCTGGTCCTTTTTCAGCTTTCCAGGCACAATCTTGGGCCAGCTCTGCAAACCAGAGGACTGTGTCCACGGATGAAGAACATGGCCATGAAGCGTGTCCGAAAATGTCTGCCACCAAGTGGTTTCGATAATTTAATAAATGAAACTCTTTCACATACTTCCTGGTTGTAGATATTAATGTTTTCTCTGTTTACTGTCAAACCAATTTTCCTAGAAAAATATATGTTCCCTTCATGTGCAGAAAGACTTTTCAGCTATGTTCTAATGAAAAAAAAAAAAGGGAACACTCAGGGCTCTAGCTGAAAATCAGCAGTGCTCCTATTGACTTTGTTTGTTTGTTTGCTTGATTTAAAATTTCACTTCGGCTTTGGGGACGGGGACGCGTGAGGGAGTCACAAAAAGAAGAATCATAAGGCTGGTTTTAATTTATTTGTGTACATTTTGAAAATTACTGTGCCTGGAGTCTTCCAAGACTGATGTTTTTAATAAGTAGAATGTCATGTTATCGGGATTTGTGGGGCCTGGCTATCATTTGTCAGATATTTTTTCTTTTCCTTTTTATATGTGTGCTTTTTTGTGGTTCTTCTTTGTCTCTGAGATCTGTTCGCTTCATCCTGATGGCTTAGTCTCTCCTCATCAGAGGGTCCATAATTCTTTTCTGTGCTCTTCTCCCTGTAAACATAAACATATTTTCCCATGTCGGGACCTCACACAGCTTTCTCAAAGCTAGTATGTTATTGTTCTTATGAACTTGTTTATTTCGCTTGGGAGCTTTTGTTTTTTTTAAGTACTTCCTGTTTTTCTTATGCGACTCACTTTTTCTTTACACAGCAGGAACATCAACAAAACCTCTACTTAACTAAAGGTTTACAGAAATTCTACCTGGTTTAGCTCCACGTGGGCAATGTGTTAGACGTTTGACTGCAGCAGTTGTTGGACTTTTTTCGAGGATAATCCTTTCCATCACTCACCATCACAAATGTTTCTCTGTGTTTGATGACGCTCTTTCAGTGTAGGAATCTTCCGAAAGTCGGTTTTTTTGGATGTAAGATGATGCGGCATAGTGCAGTGATTATTAGGAGTCATCTTGAGAAATTAGAATTATCTGCTGGGAAAAAAGATGTGGCTTCTGAATGGAAAAGAGTGCCATGTCCTTTTTTGTTACCTGATTCAAACAGAACTTCTGTTCATTTTTATTGACCACTATATTTTAAGAGCGTTTTCCTCGCTTAAAGGACAGTACCGGCAAATGATATGCTGTGTATGGAAAGGGAGAAAAGGCCCCTGAGCTTTTTATCTTCCCTTTGTCCTCATTTCTTTCAACATCATCCCAGGGAGGGCAGGATCCGGGAGCCTATTGGATGTTTTGCAATGGCTTGGAGCGTTCCAAATTTAGCGCTCTTTCTTGACACGTTTTTTTCAGTCACTGGGCCATGCCCTTCCTTCCTCTTCTTTTCTTCTCTCTTGCTCACATCCTTCTCCCGTTTAGTGAAGCAAATCCTTACATCTCCATTTTCCGGAAGAATTTTGCTGCTGCCTTGGCCTGTCACATTGTCTTTTTTTTTTTTTTTTTAAATAATTCTGCCTATTTCCTTCCTGGCTTTTCTTTCCATACTTTGGCAGGAGCTCTTGTCAGCCAGTTAACTGATATTTATTGATAATGTGTATGTTGCAGATCCTGACCTGGGCCTTTAACGTCTGCCTTTAGCTGCACGGGCCAACTTTGGTTCCACGTTTTGGGTGTAAGTTTCATGCTTTGGCTCCTGTCTTTTGTGAGGCTTACTTTTGCCTCAGCTGTCACTAGTTCGTGTGATGCTGGGCAAGTCACTATCTTTGCTGAGCTTTGGAAGGCCTTTCTGGAGCGAGGCAAGGATGACTTAATTAACTTGAGAAGTTTTCTTATTAGCCTGGACTGTAAGATGTAAGACAAAAACCCGAAACCAGAACTGGGCTACATTTCAGGACTGGGCTACAAAAACCAAAAACCAGAACAGGGCTACCAGAACTAGGGTTTTAGATTTAGCTCGGCCACTTGCCCCTGCTGTGAGTTTGGATAAGACACTTCACTTTCTGGGTTTCCCCAGGTCACCTGCAAAGTGTACTAGATATGTATGTATGTATGTATGTATGTATGTATGTATTTACTTACTTACTTTAATTTTTTTAAAAAGATTTTATTTATTTATCTTTAGAGGGGAAGGGAAGGAGAGAGGGAGAGAAACATTGATGTATTGTTGCCTCTTGTGTGTCCCCTGCTGGGAACTGGCCTGCAACCCAGGCATGTGCCCTGACTGGGAATCGAACCACAGTTGATTGGTTTGCAGGCTCACGCTCAATCCACTGAGCTACACCAGCCAGGGCCTAGATCTGTCTTTAAAATGATGTGGCTTTCTTACAGCCCTGCCTGTGTGTCTCAGTTTTTGTATTTTGTATTTGTGTTTTGTATCAACCCAAATCCCTTTCAAAAATCCTTTCCCTTACATGGGATTAGAACGAATTGTTCCTAAGAGTAATTGTTTTATGATGAAAATTAAATCAAAGCTTGCATAGTGCTTTACTATTTACTAGGTGCTTTTGCACATTATTGTTTGTACCCTCAGCTCACCTATAAGACTATTTTCTCACCAATGAGACTCAGTTTTCTTACAGGTGAGAAAACTAAGACTACTTCTGTCTTACAGGGGAGAAAACTGAGTCCCGGAGGTAAATGGATCATACAAAGGTAACTAGTATAAAGGTGGAAGAATTAGAAATCCAACTTGCCCTGCCTAGTGTGGCTCAGTGAATTGAGCACTAGCCTGTAGACCAAAAGGTTGCCGGTTTGATTCCTGGTGGAGTCACATGCCTGGATTGCAGGCCAGGCCCCCAGCTGGGGGTGTGTGGGAGGCAACACATGAATGTGCACAGCATCTCTCTTGCACATTGTTTGTCTTGCACACCAATGTTTCTCTCCTTCCTTCACTCTAAGAACAAATAAACAAATAAATCAAACTCATGTTTCTATGAGTCTTAGGCCATATGCCACCTTCTTTATTTTACACAAGAAACCCATAATTTTATTTATTATTTTGGGTTTTTTTTTTTTACAAGTAAATTTTAATTTTCAAAGAGTACCAAATGCCTAATAATAAAATGCTGTATTTTGGACCCTCTTCCCTATACCTGAAAAGAAAACCACCTTCAACTCTTTTCTTTAGTATAGTATACTTATACTGCTATTTCTGGATTTATCAGTTTTGGACATGCAATTACTTTTTATTAAGGAATAGAGAATTTAGCACTATCCACCTTTACACCTCTCCCATCTCTTTAATAGGGACATTAAAATTTTGGGTTAACTCAATAGTGTTCACGTTATTACGATTATGTATTACTGCTGAACCATCTTGCATGGGTTTACTTTTTCTTTTCGAGTAAACAATTGCTTCATTTTGTTCATTTACTTAGATTTCTGTGTGCTTATTCCATGTTCCTCCCACATACTTCAAGATCTGTCACATATCATTAGTAGTTTTCCCAAAAGCTCAAACAGTTGCAAGCACTCATATCCACTGTTTGCCTAGACAACTCTCTCCCTGGCCCTCTGGGGACTGGCTGCTCTCTTGGCTTGAGACACAGCTGTTTGTTGTCCTAGGGTATCTCTTCACAGTTGTCTTATGTTCGGTCTCTTCTCCCTTTATTCCATTCTCCAGGAGATTCTTTAAAAAGGAACTACATGTTTATGAATGTTTGTGAATCTGAAAATGTCTTTACTCTGATACTTGATTGATAGCTTGGCTAGGTATAGAATTCTATGTTGAAAATGATTCTCATTATATCTCTACTTACTTTTAGCATCTAGGTTTGCTGTTGAGAATTTTAATATTATCCTTACTTCCAGTCTATTGCATTTTCCCTTTTCCCCCCTCTACTTGTGAGTCTTTTTTAACTCTATGTTGTAGGCTGTAGTGGACCCTTCATCTGGAGGCTCAGTTCAGTTCTGGGAAATTTTCTTATGTTGAAGAAACTGATACAAAGCAATTCTGTCTGCTCTACAAAGGAGTAATGTGTTAATGTGCTATCACATTAATAAATGTACATATATTATAAATGCTTAATTTAAAATGGTGTCTATTATGCACAGTCATTAATGAATCTTCTTATTTTCTTAGTTTTCCCCTCCTTGATTAGAGGGGAAATCTTGTTTTTTTTCATTTTAATTTCCAGGAGATTTCCTATTCTTTATTTGTTAAACCTTTTATTGCATTTTAATTTTGTTGACCCTATTTTTATTGTTTTTGTCCTTTGAATGTTCTTTGTTTTTTTGAGTATCCAGTTCTTGTTTCATGGTTGCAAAATCTTCCTTCATCACTCGACTGTATCTCTTCTAATTCCCTTTTCCCTGTTTTTGTCTCTATCTTTCATGTCTGATGAACATTTATTGCTTGTATTTAAGAGGGAGCCATTAAAAACAAATGATTGGGTGAGACTTACTGACTGGCAGCCCGACCAGATGTGATCCCTTTCATTGGGAAACTCCCAATGACAGTAACTTTCCTCTTGGATTATTTAATTTTAGAGATGAACGTCCTTTTGTTTTCT
>PVKM010022221.1:0-22001 GCA_004027735.1 Carollia perspicillata
GGGGTGGAAATGAGAGGGAGGTGTGGAGCACTGGGGGGGTGGACTGGGATGGGAATAAAAGACAGAAATCTGTCTTTGAACAACAATAAAAATAAAAATTAAAATGTCTAAAAATATATATCTATAACCAGAGACAGTGAAATTAAGAACAAACTGACAGTAATGAGAGGGGACGTTGGATGTGATAATGAGGGGAAGAAGGGGAAGGGTTTTCAGGCACATGTATGAAAGACACAAGGACAAAACCGAAAGGGGGTAGAATCAAGGGTGGGAAGTGGGGATGGCTGGAGTGGGGGGGCAGTGGTTTGGGGAAAATGGAAACAACTATACTTAAACAACAATAAAAACATAAGGTGAAGTGGAGTAAGAGAAGAGAGTAGCAAACTGGAATTGAAATAAACTATAATATTAAATCTAGTGACTTACTATGCACAAACTTGAAGGAAAAGAAATGAATGTTAAAAAACTATGCAGGAAAGAAAATATCACCCATCATGGAGAAGACTGTGGTGGATTTTGTCTCAATAGCATCCAATATTTACCACTGTTATTTTCTGGATCTGCCTGTGGTTGTGTCAGATGGTGTCCCTGTCTGGCCTTAGGCAGCCTGTTTGAGAGTACCAGAGATCTACAGTCTGTGGTTGACTCCTTCGGTTGTTAATCTAGTCACTCTTCAATCACTAATCAGGTTTAAGCACCACAGGGTGGGGCAGAGTAATTATTGGGGCAAGGCTATTGCTTCCCCTCAGCCTGGTGACACTAGGAGGGGAGAGGTCTATCTGAGCAAGATGGCTCCTCCATCTTGTTTATTGTTCAGTTGTTTATTCCAGATTATTTCTCCACAATTCAGTTGTAATTTCATATTAGTCCTGAGAGAAGGTTAGTGTAACTTCCACTCACTCCTCCACCATCTTGGATTCCTTTTTTTACCTCAAGCACTACAGAATTAACATTTCTCATAATACTGTGGGGTTGGGCTCTGCCTGCAGAGTTCTCAGAGCTGCCACAGCTAAGAATAAATCTACCAAGACATGATCTGCTTATGGAGGAATGGTGGCTAATCTCTCAAAGGAGAAGGGCCTTTAGCCTGTTCTTCAATGGGTTTTTATTGGGTTCAATTTGCACAGGAATACAGATAAAGCTCATCAATCATTGTCAGGCAGTAATGATCAAACAATAGATAACATTCAAGGAATTATGAGGGCTTATTGTGAGTCAGGGTCAGTTAGCTTAAGGGCTATAAAACTTTGGGAAACAAACTCATTTTATGTTTGGATGCTTATCATTTAAATTGAGGGTATTCTTAGCAAAGCAGGTTTCACAGGATTTTATGCATTATTTTCTTAGGCCTGATTGCCCCAGAAACCCACCCTTTCTAGCACAGGGCCACACCTACCTCTGGCATTGTTTCAGGCTTAATTCAGGTGGGGGAAGTAAGGCAGCCAAGAGATTACCGGACTTCTTACAGACAGAATGAAGACTCAGACTATGTCAAAGCCGAGGGGTGAGGGTCCATCACCCACTTTTTCTACAGTCCCTGAAGTCCTTCCCATCATGACTGTGCCTGTCTTAGGTCATCCCTCCCTTGAGGAATCTTACCTGTCATTAGCTAACCAGTCATCTGCTTGGGGCCCAGCAGGGTGAAGTAAAGGGGGCAGAGGTGTTGCCCCTGCTGGAAAGGTAAGCTTTGTCTCCTTAGTGGCTTATGGTCCCAAGGTCTCTTACTCAGCCTTATGGGGGGGGGGGCGGTTACAGCTTCTGAAACCAGGCAGGGTGATTCCCAACAATACTTGATTGGTGATAATGCCTCCTTTAGCTTTTTCTTGTCTAGGGGGTTCTTTATTTCTCTTTCAACTTTAACTGCTAGCCTTGCTAGGTAAAGTAGTCTTGTTGTAGAGGCTTGTTATTCATCACTTTGAACATTTCATGCCAATCCCTTCTAAGAAATCAGCTGACAGTCTTGTGGGAGCACCCTTGAAGGTAACTAACTTTTTTTTGCTGTTTTTAAGATCCTCTCTTTGCCATTTTAATTACGATATATTTGGTTTGGGCCTCTTTGTATTTATTTTGTTTGGGACTCTCTTTCCTGCATCTGTGTCTTTTTCCTTCACCAAGTTAGAAAAGTTTTCAGTTAGAAATTATTTCTTCAAGTAGGTTCTCAATCCCTTACTCTCTCTCTTCTCCTTCTAGTACCCCTATGATGTGGATGACATCCATTACACTTGATATTGTTGCAGAGGTACCTTAGATTATGCTTATTTTTTAATTATTTTTTTCTGCTTTATTTGGTTTTATTCTGTTACATTGTTCTTCAAAGCATTGATTTGTTCATCTATTTCATCTAGCCTGCTGTTGATTCCTTCTAGTGTATTCTTACTTCAAATATTGTAGTCCTCATTTCTGACAGACTGTTTTTTATATGTTTATATGTTTTTATATGTTTTTATATGTTTTTTAAGCTTACTTTAAAAAATGCTTACTCTTTGTTTATGTTCTCATTGAGTTCATCCATTCTTCTCCTAAGTTTCTTAACCATTTTTATAACCATTGTTTTAAATTCTTTGTCTGGCAGCTTGCTTGCCTCTATTTCACTTATTTCTTTTTCTGGGGACTTCTCCTCTTCTTTCAGTTGGGGCATGTTTCTTTGTCTCACCTGTTTGGCTGCCTTCCTGCATTTGTTTCTGTATATTCAGTAGGTTTGCTATGTCTCCAAGTCTTTGTATGATGGCCTTATGTAGTGGGTATCCTGTGGAGCTCAGTGTCTCAGTCTTTCTGATCACTCGAGCTAGGTGCTCCAAGAATATTTCTTGTGTGGTTTATATAAGCCCTCCTGTTTTAGGTGGGCTTTGATTGCTTTGGGCTCCTCGATGGGTGGGTTTGACCTTTAATCTTAGTAACTGTGAGGATTAACCTCAAACTCATTGTATGAGCTGTTGTGAAGGGGCTGACCCCATGATTTGTAATTCACCTAGCAATGTCTGTTGCCTATAGGGATCTCCCTTTAAGTGTACTTATGAAGCTAATCAGGTTGTGCTCTGTTGTGGTCTGATGTCTGCCACTGGGTCTTTTGGTTCTGAGGCCTCTTAAGAGGCACTCAGGTTCAAACCTATAGCAGATACTGCTTGTGATATAACCAGCCTTGAGCTACCTGTCTAGAGCTACCAACCAGTCCTGTTTGTATCTACCTTTGCTGGGCCTGGGTGTGTATAGGATAGGGTAAGCTGCATACAAAGGCTGGATTTTGCCAGCTCTGAACCCAGGGACTGGTCAGCCAAAGGTCAAAGGCACCCCACAGTCCACCTCTGCCTGCTAGCTACCTGTGAGCCTCAGTCCCAGAAAAACCTCTGGTGATATGTGAGTTGTGTGAGATAGGTTCATAGTGAATCATCAGGTAGGGGTAAGTGGTGCTTACCAGGTTGATACAGATTCACAGTTGTTGCCAGTGCTAGGTCTGAGGCCACTCAGCAGAAGTCTCAGTGGACACCTGAGTCCCTCAGACCTTTGTAGTGGGATAGAGTCTCCGGGATTTGTCAGGATAAAGCTAGCAGAGATTACCAGTCTAAAACATGCCCACATTTGCCCATGTTGGGAGAGGGCTCTGCACAGGAATAGAGGTGCCACTTAGGAACATGGGATAAAAAATGGCCCTCCCTTCCTGCACCACAACTCAATCTCTTCCCATGTTATTTTGGCAGTGGTCAAGCCTGCTTGAACTTAGTCAAGACCTCTTCAATAAGCTCTGCACCATGGACCTAGGCTGGAGTTCACCAAAGACCTCTCCACTGAGAGGGATGCCTACAGGGTGGGGCCTCCAGTAGTCAGCAGCAAGGGGTTAGTGTCCTGTCCAGGTTGATACCCTAGGTATGTGGAGGCAGGCCCTTCCTGGACTGGCTGTGCCACTCAGGCCCATGGGAAAAAACAGTCCTCTCCTCCAGTCCTGCAGTTTCTGGTAGCAAGTCCCTCTCAATTAGCCTTTACGACTTTGCCTCTGATGAAACACTCATCTGTCTGTAGATGTGGTAGGCACTGAGCATGAGGACAGCAAACAAACAATCAATTAACCCACTTCAGCAAGAGGTTCCTCTGTGGAACATTTCTGGTTTTACTGCTTCTGAAATGTATATTAAAATAACTCCAACTGCTCATGTGATATTTGTGCTATTATCTGGGCAAATGTGACTTAATAGAACTTTTTCAGAGTCAAAAGTGTTGCAAAGGATCTGCAGAAATCCAGCCCAGGAGGTGTTCTTTACAAATCAGGCTGTAAAGAACTAAAGCCAGAAGAAAAAAGAAAAAGCAGGTTTGGTAACCTAGTTGGGAACATAGGAAGCATGTGACATGAAAAAGCTTACTGCAATATAATGTGTACCTGTATATAGAATTTACTCTCATATGTATATACTTGAATGGTTTTCAGTAAATTTATAGAGTTGTTCAACCATTGCTCCAATGTAATTTTAGAATAGTATCTCCCTCCCCACCAGAGAAGACCCCATTGCCAGCAACCACCAATCCACTTTTTGTCTCTGTAGATTTGCCTTTTCTGGAAATTTCATAAAATGGAATCAGATACTTAGTAATCATTTGTGGCTGGCTTCTTTCACGTAGCATGATATGTTTGTACTTCATACAGTGTGTAGTAGGTATCAGTATTTCATTCCTTTTTATGGATGACTGAATAATTTCCCAGTAATTGGATATAACACAGTTTGTTATATCCCACCGGTTTTCACTCTTTTGGCAATTATGTATAATGCTGCTATAAACATTTACATTCAAGTCTTTGTGTGGACATATGTTTTGGGTAGTCTCAATTATTTTAGGTAAATACTTAAGAGTAGAATTGATAGGTCATATAGTAAATCTACCTTTAATATTTTAAGAAACTGCCAAACTGTTTTTCAAATTGACTACAATATTTAAAGTATGTGACTTTTCTATTTGCTTTTAAAAAGAATTTGGGATTATTATTAGCTAACCTAACAGCAACTCAAAGTTAATAATTGAATTCTGTTGGCCCATTCTAGGAAAAAAGTATTTATTTTCATGTTGTTATACACATAAATAATTTAATTTTAATTGTAATAACTTGTAATATTTAGAAGTTACCATTCACATTGGATATGAAACTATAACAATGATACTCAGGAAGCCTTAACCCATCCTGATCATTTTTTTAATTTGTTTTTTATTGTTGGTCTATTATAGTTGTCCCAATTTCCCCCAATTGCTCTGCCCTGCCCCACTCCCCATCCTCTCTGCTCTCGCAGTCCACCCCCACCCTGTCATCCAGGTCCATGGGTCATTCATACCATCCTGATCACTTCTATCTGATCTGTTGTACAGTACTTTGGTAGTTAATGTTTGTGACAACAGCCTCTCTTTGCATGAGAAGAGACAGGGATCCAGGCAGAGATAAAAAAAAAGAACGAGATGCAAATTCACTGCATAAATAAATGCTTTAATAGTCTAAAAATGATCATGACCTTTTATTTTTTAAAACATATGATCCTGAATTAGTCATGCTCTCCTCCAGTAATAATTAGCAAGTGTATTTATATATATTACTTAGGACATGCTCTTGTGATTTTTATATTTCTAGTAGGACTTTACAACACAGATCATTAATAGGCATGCTTCTGTAATTCTCAGAAATGTGCTAAGAAAGTGATGGTGATGGTTGCATCTTAAGAGTTACTTTGGAAGTAGTATGACCTAGTGAATTAAGAACAGTATCTTTTTTTAAATTCCAAGTATACAGGAAGAATCATTATAGTTCTAAAAGGCCTCTTGAGAAGTTATGATCTACCTGCATCCTTCTATTCTGGAAGTCAAGCTTGCCTTTTGAGGTACCTTAGATAAAATGTCTAAGATAAAAAATTCAAAAGGTATTTCTGGCAACCAACTCCTAAGCCTAGTCTTCAATTTTCCCCACATTTCTCAAGATAGCTAACTTAATTCTCATCTTGAGGCCTAACTTGGTTTATCTTTACATATGAGATTATTTTCAGGGAACTAAAGGAAGCCAGGAACAGAGGGTCTCTGGATCATGGAGAGAAGAAAGTGGCAGTGATGAGACATGCATCAGATCAAAAAAAGATTCCGAGGCCATAGGAATGATGGTAAGCTTTATGCCAATGACAAGTGGTTTGACATCATAACAGTTGATAGGAGTGAACATTCCAAAGTGAGATCATAGCTACTTCTTTCATGATAATGGCTGCAAGAGAAGAAATTGGGCAATGTAAAATAGTACTTGAAGGCAAAATGGTAGAACTTGGGAATTTATTGAAAGAAGTGTTAGAAAATGACTTGAAGTTTCTAATATGAAGAGCTGGGAGGCTAGTGGTGCCATCTACTGAGAAGGAGAATATTGTAAGAAGTTTGGGAGAAATATCATAACTTCTGTTTCAGACATGTCAATGACATCTCCAAGTAGGTTTGGAGTTTAAAATATAAAGATATAAATTTTTCACTTATTGGAGAATCGATGGGTAGGGGGAACTGGTCTCCCTGGCAATGGCAAATGTAGCCCAGCTCTATCGGAAAACCAGTAGGTGCAAGTCGGTACAGAGGAGCCAAACCCACAGATTGGCTTTCTGGTGGGAAACCAGGCCTGCATTGTACCTAGGCTGCTTTGAGGCTTGCTCTTGCTAAAACTCCCTCACCCTAAATTGAAGCCGCAAATGTTTACTGCATATCTTTAAAGTAACTTCTTGAAGTCTGTGCTAATTCTCCCAAGGACGGAGTGTAACCAGACCAATCACTCTTATTGTCCCCTTGAATTTGCAACATTTCTCCTTTGCTAATCTGTAAGAAGTTATCAGCAACATCCTTTCCTTTGCTATCTATAAAAAGTAATCACCTAAAGAAAACCTGAGCATAATGAATGAGAACCTTCTTTGATGTAAACTATTAGAAGCAATAAAAGCTTGTCCAGGCAAGGGTCAAGGTGCTCTCTCTCTTAGAGAGTGGCCATGCTGTCCCTTTTGTCCACAGGACTTCTGCAGTCTGTGTGAATTTGTTTGTTGCATCCACAACACCACAGACACCTCTGGGCAGAGTCCACATCAGATGAGAACTGAAGTGGTGAAAGTACTTATAATTGCCAAAAGAGAGGGTAGCAAGGAAGGAAGGAAGGCTTAAGGCAAATCCCTGAAATGCTTTAATATTTAAGGATCAGGAGAAGGAAAGGTAAGGTCATAATGTCAAAGGAAAAGAACTGACCACAGAGGGGAGGGGAAGAACAGAGAGAGATTCCAGAAACAGAACATTGAACAGTGTTGGAGAAGTGAATTAAGTTTAGGAGTTCAGATCCCGAACACCACTGGCTCTAAAGATTTGGTGTTACTCCAGCCTCATCAAAATGGCCCAGTGAGATGCTGGGGCAGACACTGAATGTAATGGATCCAGGATGAAGAGAAATAACAGGAATCCTCTTGAATGGGAAAGCCAGGTTCAATCCAGGCAACAAGGGGAAGAGAATACCCAGTAAAAAGGCTAAAAAATTTTTAAAAGGTTGTCTTCACATTCATTGACTGTATTACTTGGCTTGCTTTTGCATTTTAAGTCTCATTTGCCTTTTGATTTGCCTTTCCCTGTCATCACCCTCCCTCTCTAAGAGAGAACCAGGAGGTGCTGGGTAAAGTTGAGGTTTTGGTGGTATCCTTTCCCAAAACCTCCAAATCTCCCCCTTCCTATATAACCAAAGGACAGCCAGATCATGTTTTCCTGCCACCCTCCTGAAAACATCTCTATTTTTATTATTTAAAAAAGCTACTTTCACTCTATTACTTAATGAACAAACTGTTGGTTTTCCTCCAGCAACCATCAATCATCAACCATTTATGTTCCCTGCACACTGACATTATAATGTCATTGCTTTCTGTCTGTGCACATCCTGGGCCTACTTTTTCAGAAAAGCCTTTCTGACTCAGAATATATTGAAGCAGCTTCACACTTCAACCAAGTGTGCCAAAATAAGGTTACCAAAGTAACCAAGATTTTCATCACACAGGCCTCACAGTAATGGGAAGGGAGCTGTTTAAGCTGAGGACATTTCTTCCTGGGAACAAAATTCCTCACACCTTCCTTCCCTTTTTTCCTTTCCCTGACCCCAGTGTCTAAACCATTTCCTCCCATCCCCTTCCTCCTTTCTCTTCCTGGAGCTTCTCCTGGTACTGACTGAGAACTGCAATATTCCTGCAGCCAGACATCCTGTGGGCCATCTCAATCACAACAAACAAGGGCATTTTAAGTTTAAGGATAAAGGCATTGTTGTGCTCAGGAAGGGATTTAATTGCTTCTCCCTGGGTGCAGCAACCATGACTTAGAGCTTTGAGAAAGGATGGTTGTGCTATGTCTTAAGTCTGTCTCTCTGGAGAGCACCCCAACATCAATTGCCATTTCTGTGTCACCTTCACTAGGATAAGTCTCCAGTAACCCACCTGCTGTAGATAAGAACTAGAGAGTCTAGTTCCTCAAATTTTAGGTGTCTCCTTATCTGCTGGAGGAAATAAGTAAAAAAAAAAACTCCCTCCTTTGAGGGTCTTCCTTGTACTGGTATGGTGTGTGCATTCTCTCTACTTTTAGAATAGGACAGTTTCTAAAAAGAATTATACTGTAGATGGAAGACTGCTATATTCCTACTGAAGTTGGCTTGCCCTTAGGTATTACAAGTTGTCTGCCTCTCATAAAGAAAGAGTCCCCTTTGGGCATGTCCCTGGACTCCTCACATACCAGTGAGGGACATAGGGAGCCTGAGGAAGAGGAAAGGAGGGCCTTCAAACCAGGGTTCTTTCTGATGCCCCATATTCTATGTTCTGGTTTGCTGAAACTCTAAATTGAAGTAACACTAAAACAATATTAAAAGATGTTATATTTGTAACCATGTAGGAAATTCGACTTTAAAAATAAGTCTGATTTTACTGTCAAATATAATGTTTTTGAATCATTATGGCATGAATCCATGAGAGAAAACTAATCCCTCAATTATGAAAGCAGCCACTCTGCTCATGGATTCTCTGGATCTCCAGTATTGCACAGAGGCACAGGTTTTTTCTTCTTTACCCAGAGACTGCTGGGATCATGAAGGAGCAACATGGGATCAGATGATTTTTATCCTGCAACTATTTTTTGAGGAAAGGCACAGAAGCTGCTGCTGCTTTTCACTGTGAGATGCTGGTTTGGAAACAAGTAGACTCTATCTGGACTCCTCAGCCTAGATCACAGTCTAGTCTTGGGCTGGTGCTGAGAACAATCAGGATGCTGAGTCCCAGACAGGGGCAGGGAGAGAAGGTGGCAAGAATCCACATGGAATCTCTAGCATAGAAAGAGGGAAAAAGAGAAAGTGAAAGAAACTCCAAGAAGAAATGGCAATTAGAGAAAAAAGTTTCCTGAGTTTGGCTGACCTTTACAGAAGGGAGAGCCTTATGGTGTTTCCTGTGTGATATTGGCACACTTACAGAGGCTGCTATTAGAGCCTGCCTTTTGTGCTTTTCTCATGCTGTGTACTTGGATCTAGGTAAAAAAAAATTGAAATTGAGATCTGTCTGTGACATTCAATAAATTTGGATTAATACTATGTGACTTCTTGACCTGGGCCAGAGGTACCAGTGAGATGTTTCAGGAATTAAGTCCATCTTTAGCTATTGAGGCTAGTTGAGTTGGAGATTTTCATTAGCCTCAATATAATGCAATATCATTAGCCTCAAAACAAGCACAATATCTCTACTTCCTCCAAAGACTACTTTATACCTAGAATGCACTCATATTTCTATTTTCTAAGGGCTAAACCCTATTGACCTATAAGAACAGTCCTGGGCCATGTACTTGAACCCTCAGAGCTCCTGGCACCTAAGGTCCCTTACTGTGATGATGGATGGTGATTTAAGATGATGTGGGTGTGTTCACATTTTTTTGTATGTAGGTGTGTATAAGTGTGTATTTGGGGATGAGTATAATCCCTGATGAAATCATCAGGGATATGATCTCTGTACACCTCCCTTTCTTTGAATAACTCCTCAGGTAGCTTGTTTCTTCTGAAACCAAGGCAGGCTTTGACGGAGACTCTGACTCAGATCTAGGTGATTTTAAGGACATTTCAACTTTCTGATTCTTATTCTAAAATGATAACCAACATTTTAAAATACCATTGTTTCCCATTAAAATCTCTGTAAAGATCATTAAAGACTATAATTGTTATTTTTCTAAATGTTATTTTAATTGTTGTTCAAGTACAGTTTTCTGTCTTTTACCCCCATCCCAGTCCACCCCCCAGTGCTCCCCACCTCCCTCCCATTTCCACCCCCCTTAGTTTTTGTCCATATGTCCTTTATACTTGTTCCTATAATCCCTTCTCTTTTCCCATTGAAATTGTTATTAACTTGATAAAATTAATTAAATTAAAACCATCCTTATTAAATTTCTTACATTTTCCCTTACAAAGATTGTTTATTCATGTTGGCTCTGTGGCTACTTAGTGTTAGGATATAAAAGCTATAATTACACTTTTGAAAAAAAAAAAGAACAAATAATCACACCAATAGAATGCGAAAAATTTATTATATAGAAACTTTTGATTATAAAAAAAAGAATTGACCATTTTAGCTTAAATATTAAGATCCTGTGTTAACAAAGAATCTCAGTAGGCCATATGATAGACTTTCTGCTGCTCTGCCTCAAGTCTGAGTTCCCTGAAGCCTGGGACTCTATGTCATTTATACTTTAATTTCCAAGACTGACCCCAGGGGCTGGTCCAGCCCTGGTGGTCAGTGTTTATACCCAAACAAAGATTTTGGCTCCTTTGCTTAGATTCATTAGCAATCATTTTTTTGTCATTAGCACTGGACATGTTAATTTATTAACATTATTTATATTTTCTTAAACAATCACATATACCATCATCATATCATCATTGAGGTGACTTTTTATAAGAACAGGTTAACTTTCTCTTTATCCAGAGACTTGTAAGATTTCAGTTCATCAGTGGTTCTAATGTGTGAATGAGAACAGGGTAGAAAAGCTCATCTGTTTCTGATTCTTGTGTGTCTTAGAAGGCCAAGCAGGTCCCATCTGCAAAAATGGATAACCCTGTGAAAATGCCTCATGGGCTGGCTTTTAAGGTGTCTCTGGGAGGTCTCAGCTACTGACAATCCAATAAAATCCACCCAGTCTTAGTAGACATCTGTTTGTCCTCAGGGGAGCTAGCTTATTCTGATTCTCCCAACCTGTCACTAGGAAAGCATTGGATACTTACATGGGACAAGAACACTAAACAAAGGGAAAGAGACTTAATTTTTGTAGCGACATTTGTACTGCACTCACTCATTGCCTCATGTTTACTATGCTGTATGTTCCTTTGTGTCACAGGCATCTGTCGGCAATTCCTAGTCATAGATTCATTAGATAGATATTTAATAGAAGGCTTAAAAATAAAATTCTTTTCGCCCTTGTTTAAAAGTGATGCACAATCATTGTCATAAAATATAGCAAAGTGTAAAAAAGAAAATAGCGAGTTATTAATATCACCACCTAGAGATGATTAATTCTGTTGCATAAATATTGCATATTCCATTCATTTTTTACATACATATTTTTATAAAAGTTAGTCCATGCTGTATGATTTTTACTCCACTAAACATCATAACATAAACAGAAACAGAAAACTAATTTTAATGGCTTCAAAGTATTTTGTTGTATGGTATAACATGATTTTTTTAAGTTATCATATCTGGGGTACATGAATCACTAATAGTAAATAATATTATTTTATCTAGAATACAGATAAATATTTATAATATCTATGTTTTATGTTAATATATATCAGAGAAAATACATAACTACTACATATTCCTGTAATGGCATGGGTATTATCACCTAGAACGTGACTGAGTTTAAAGAAGGGCAATTGGTTTAAAATAGATTTAAAGAAAAGTATAAAATGAGTAAAAGTACAAGTTGATTATGAGTATAGAAAAATCATGAATGATTGAAGTCTAGGAAGCAATATTCTTAATGACTTTTTGTAGTTGTCTTTGGACAGTTAAATAGTTTTCAATGTTTAACTACAATACACGGTGCTAGGATTAATACCTTAGTACACAGTTTTTTTGTTTATGTGTGTGATTATTTCTTTAGAATGGATTCCTAGAAGTAGAATTCCAAAGTTAAAAGTTGATAATTTTGTGACTGGTTCAAGTTTCACAACAGTGAAATCCTAGGAAAAAAATTTTGTCTCTTGGTATCTCATTGCTTTTATCAATAAAAATTTTAAGTCAATTTTAAATTTATATTTAATTAATTAAAATTAAAGTAATACTTTACTTTAGTAGATAATTAAAGTAATGCTGATCAATTGAACATATCTCCAAAGATCTTTGACCCCTCCAAGTTCTATCTCAATTAAGTATCTGATGGTAGCAGTTGTGGAAGGTACATGTGAGAGCACTTGACAGAGATGAAGAATGCCTGCAGATCATCCACTCATCCTTACCCATGTAATCGGAGGAGCTGGAGTAGCAATTTCAGATCATGGGAGCATGACACAAAGTCCCACTCAAGGAAACATAGGGAAAGCAGGGGAGACCTGGCCCTGTGGTGAAAACACATGTGGAGGTTGTCCAAAGGTACTGCCACAAGAGCAAAGCATGGTTTCTGAAGGATGCCTCCATGTTGGATTTGATTTACCAATGCACAATTTTTGGGTGATATCAAATAACATAGAAGAGGCTGAAATGCTGGTCAAACAACAGAAGGTTTCTGAAAACTCTGTCTATAGGCAGCACACAAGTTTAAGTACTTGAAGTATGAATTAATTTATAAACAAGCTTTCAGGGAAGCCAGAACTGGCAAGTGAGTTTGACTTACGTGGAGGAAATAGGCACGGACAACAAGGCAACCTGTCAGCAAAGGATAGAATGAAATGAACTGGCACGATTGGTTGATACTACAAAAAGGTCCGTGAGCGTGGTGTTATGGAATAAAGATTGCAAACTGAGCCGAACTACCATAGATACCTCATTTGATAGAGATGGCTGTCCCCCAATATACATTCTCACATTTTTCTTTTTGGAACCACTCAGGTTGCTGTTGGGCACATGGTCACCCATCTAAACACTACATTTTCTTGTCTACTTTGTAGCTAGTGGTTGAACAGTGAAGTTTGATCCAATGAAATGTGAGTAAAAGTGATGCCATATTAGATGACCCTTTTCTGCTTGTTTTTATTTTTCCTGTTAGTTATCAAATGGTAATGATTGGAGCAAACTTGTAGACCAGGTGCTATGGGTAGCTTCTCACCTTGCACGATTCATCCTAGGAGAAAAATGAACTCTTATTTATTAATTTTATCTTATTTTTGGGATCATTGTTATAGCAGCTTAGTGTGTATCTAGAGAATATCCTACAAATTTGGCACAAAGATATGCTCACTAACAGTAGATTTCATGTAAGACTTCCCATGTGGCCTTTGAAACACTATTTTTCACAAATGGTCATCAACACCATTCTAGGTGAGTGAATTTTAGTGGCTGTGGGACTGGGAAGAGAAGGCAACTTTTAGATGTGATATTATCAAGGGAAAAGCTGTGTCTCTGATCCTCAAAATCAAGCAAAAACCTTTTGGTATACTTTCTTATTTTGGTGTGTCATAGCTGTAGGTGGGGTTTTATCCGATTCTCTTTCCTTTGTTCATCTTCTGAAAGAAATGCAAAGAAGTCACACTGTTGCGCAAGCAGATAGAACTTTCCATTGATTAGGAAACTGCCTCTACAGCTGATTGTGCTTTCCATTTCTTACTCTCCTGTTGTTTCATGACATCATTTACAAATTCAGGGACTCTGGTATTCAGAAGAGCAAAATGATAGGAGGCAACAGCAGGAATCTAGAATAATTAACCTGAGCTGAAAATGATGCTTGGGGCAATAGCCTTGACCAATTTCTCTGCCTCCTGGCTTAGACTAAGAGCCTCCTTCAGAGGTGATTGCTTCTCTCCCTTTTCCCACATGAACTTTCTCTTTCCTTCTCTCCAAACTTAGACACATCCTCCCATTCTAGGTAGTGCCATGTCATTAGATTGAGGAGAAGTGGCAGTATAAACGTTACCAGCAGATATGGACCAAGTTTCAAGGTAGGAGAGGATGGTTATTTCCTATTCTTATTTATAGTTCTGATCATTGATAATTGTAATAATGTAATTAGTTGTCAAATTTCTTTACAAACAATATTTCTTAGGAAAGAGAGAGGTTTATTTTCTTTGTAGAAAGTGATAAAATTAGGTACAATTCTCTTTTGTAATAAGTTGACAATTGCTCCACTCAAACTTACTTCTCTCAGCAGGTCTCTCTCCAAAGATGTAATGAATTTCTGGCTACATATGAATTTAGTTCACTTTGAGCATAAACTGTGTAAAATACAGCAAGATAAGGCTATACACCAAGAGGAAAAAGAGTAGAATGAACACAAGGTCAGAAGTCAATCAGAAAACAGACTCAGGTCCATGAGTGACCACAGCATATTCAAATATAAAATGTGTACAATGCTATATTTGTAAGTTTTTAAATGATCAAACCTGATCACACAGCAAGAATAAAATAAAACATCAATACTATGTGACAGTAATTACTCCTGTTGTGCTGGGCTTTGTCTATGCCCTATTGCTGCTCCACTATCCTATAGGACAGTGATTTTCAAAGGAGTAGGGAGAGGTCTCTTGTAATTAAGAAAGGCTTTGTCTCACTGCTTTGTTATTTTTTTAGCTAAAAGATATGGTCTGTTTTTCAATTTTCATTAAGAGAATGTATGGGATTTTTTATATATCTAAAAATTGGACTATTTTGTAAAAGAATTATATAGCCCTACTCTTAGGAAGAATTCCAAAAGGTCCAAGATAGCAACAGCATAGGAGAAGCTAAACTTGTCCCCACCAATGAGCAAACTCAAATACACATGTTATGTAGAGAGGAATTACTTCTTATAAAAAACCTGTGGCCTGAACAACACTTCTGAAGAGAAAACAAGAGAAAGACTGAATAGAGAAGGCTGGGAAGCTAAGGAAGCCCTTCAGGACTTGTGAGAACTCTCTAGACTGGAGGAGCTGATAATGCAATCGTTTATATTCACCTTTGCTTTAGTAGGGTAGGAAGGAGTTCATTCTGGTGCTTTCACCTTCCTGCAAGATTACTGCAGGGCTTTCCCAATTACATTGCCTGCAGCCTTTTTACCTTCAGTCAAAGAACACGAACAGGAATAACAGGGTATAACCACATACACCTGGTCTCCTGCTGGGCCGAGCTCCAGGCTTCCAGGCCAATGACTCTGGGGCAGTGTGCTCCTGCACAGCTTCAAACAAAATCCCCAAAATACCTGTGACAAAAACCTATACAGAGGTCATTTCCACATGGGCACATTTGCTCTACAACAAAAAGAGAGATACTATAGAGAAGGCTGAGGAGCCAGGGGAGCTCTCCCAGAATGTGGGAATTCTCCAGAGTTGGAGATGCCCATACTGCTGTTATGATACCTCAGGCTACACAGAGTGGGTTGGAGTCCCATCCAGGTGTTATGACTGCCTGCAAGGTTGCTGCAGCATGTTTGCAGACATGTTGCCTGAGCCTGTTTTATCCTTGAAAAAAAAGGAGCAAGTAGGATCAATAGAGCATTATGACCAGTACCTTGCTTCCCCACGTGGAGCTGCTATGATTTGCTAGGCCAATGACCTGTATGCTTTCTTTAGGTGCCAGCTCAGCTCCCGCAGGCTGCTAAAACCATCCAGCATACAGAGCTAACACAGAGGCTGCTTTTATATAAGGCCACCTTATGTAGACTGGAAAGATAGAGGTTTTAAAAGGCTTATTCATGTAAGAAAGCATAGAAATTTAAACAAAATGAAAAGACAGAGGTATATCTTTCAAATGAAGAAAAAGTCCTCTGGGGAAAAATAATCCCTGAGCAATAAGTAATTTCTTGATAAAGTAATAAAAGAAAGGGTCATAAAAATGTTCAACAAATGAGTAGACTAGAGGAATTTAGAGAGAACATCAACAAAGAGTTAGAAAGTTGGGGATGTTATGTTTTTGTTGGATTCTGCCTAAAGAGGATCTCCAACTCAACTAGCCTCAATAGCTAAAGATGGACTTAATTTCTGAAACTGTCCACTGGTACTTCTGTCCCAGGTCAAGGAGACATATAATACTAATGTAAGTACATGGAGTGCCAAAACCAGATATGATCTCAATTTTTTTTTTACCTAGATCCATGTACATAGCATGATAAAAGCACAAAAGGCAGACTCCAGTATCAGTATCTATAAGTGTTCCAATACCACCAAGGAAACCTCACAAGTCTCCACACTGATTTCTCTGCAGCAACTTACAGGCATGAAGGGAGTCACAGGTCATCTTCAAAATGCTGGAAGTAAATAAGCTATAACTTAGAATAAATTATTCAGCAAGGTTATCATTCACATTTAAAGTACAGATAAAGTGTTTCCTGGACAAACTAAATCTAAAGGAATTCATCACCATTATACCAGCTTTACAAGAAATGTTAACCAATCCATAAGAACCTCTGCACCCCAATGTTCATAGCAGCACAATTTACAATAGCCAAGTGCTGGAAGCAATGTAAGTGCCCATCAGTAAATGAGTGGATCAAAAACCTACGGTTCACTTACACAAAGGAATTCTATGCAGCAGAGAGAAAGAAGGAGCTCCTAACCCTTGCAAACAGCATGGATGGAACTGTACAGCATTATGCTAAGTGAAATAAAGTCAGGTGGTGAAAGACAAATACCATATGATCTCACTTTTAAGTGGAACCTAATCAACAAAACAAACAAATAAAACAAAATATAACCAGAGACATTGAAATTAAGAACAATCTGACAGTAACCAGAGAGGAGGTGGGAGGGGATAATGGAGGGAAAGAAGGGAAGGGTTTTCAGGAACAACTATAAAGGACTTATGGACAAAACCAGGGGGTGTGGAATCAGGGGAGGGAGGTGAGGATGGCTGGGGTGGCAGGAAGTGGTGGGGGGTAAATGCAGACAACTGTACTTGATAACAATAAAATATTTTTTAAGAAAAGGTCTTCTTTAATCCAAAAAAGTAAAAGCTATAACCAAAAATAAGAAACTATGAAAAAAGGAAAAACCTCACAGGTAAAGTCCAATATTTAACAAGACCAATGAATCAGACATTTAAAAGACTACTGTGAGGTCAAATAAAAGGTGTCAAACTCAACATACACTATAATAAGTAGTTAGGAGATATACGACATAAAAAGATCTAAAACATGACATCACTAACATATGGTGTGGAGGGGAGAGTAAAAATATAGTCCTTAGAGAAAACGTTCAAACTAAATTGCCTTTTGACTTCAAATATACTGCTGTAGTTATGGAGTGATATGCAGAAACATCACAGTAACCACAAAACAAAAATCTACAGAAAATATGAAAGGAACAAAGAGAAAGGAACCCAAATAAGACACTGAAGAATAATAGCAAACCACAAGGGAAGATGTCAGGAGAGAACAAAAACAGAAAGAACTATAAAAGCAACAAAAACCTGGTAATAAGAACATACTTATAATAATTACTTTAAATGTAAATAGATTAAATGCTCAAATAAAAAGTTGTAGGGTAGATGAATGTATTAAAAAACATGGCCCATCCACATTCTGCTGATAAGAGTTTTATTTCAAATCCAAAGACATATATGCTGAAAGTAAGGGGGTGGAAAAAAATATTCTGTGATAATAAAAATGTAAAGAAAGCTGTGGCAGCAATACTCATATCAGACAAAATTGACTTTAAAACAAAAAAAAGTTAAAAAAAACACAAAGAAGGATATTCTATAATAATAAAGTTGTCAATCAAAGAGGGTAGAAAAGTCATAAATATCTACACATCCAACACAGGAGCACCTAAATGTATGAAGCAATTATCAAAGAATATAAAGGGAGAAATCCACAGATACAGTAACTATACAGGATTTTAATACCCTATTCATGTCAATGGATAAAAATTAAAAAGGAAATAATGACATAATTGCCAGATGAGACCAGATTGAGTTAATAGACACTTCTGAAACATTTCATCCAAAACCTACAGAATACATTTTTCTCAAGTTCATGTATGACATTCTCCAGCACATTTCACATATTAGGCCATAAAACAGGCCTTAATAAATTCAAGAACATTGATATCATAACTACTATCTTTTCTGACCACATCACGAAACTAGAAATCAACTACAGGAAAAATACTGAATAAACCTCAAATATGTGAAGAGTAAACAACAAACTATAAAAATAACCAATGTATTAAAGAGAAACTGACACAAGAAATAAAAACAATCCTCAAACAAATTAAAATTAAAATATAACTTTTCATAATTTATGGTATGCATCATGAGCAGTTCTAAGAGCATAGCTATACAGGTCTTCCTTAATGAACAATAAAAGTCCCAAATAAATGATCTAAACTCTATGTCTAAAGGAATCAGAACAAGAACAAACAAAATCCAAAATAAACAGAAGGAAGGAAAGAGTTAGTATCAGACCAAAAATAAAATAAATAGAAATTTAAAAAACAATAGTAAAAATCAATGAAATTAACAGCTGGTTCTTTGAAAAGATAAACAAAATTGAAAAATCTTTAGCCATCAAAAACAAAAGATAGCCCAATTAATAAAATCATTAGTACAACAGAATTACAACTGACAACACAGAGATACCAAGAATTATTGAAGAATGCTATGAATAATTATATGTCAATAAATTTGACAATCTAAGAGAAATAGATACATATGGTTCTAGAAGTATATAACCTCCCAAGACTGAAGCAGATACAACCACAAAATCTAAGCAGATTACTAGCTATTAAATCAAAATATAAATTAAAAAAAAAAAAACTCCCAGCTAACAAAAGTCCAGGACCATGTGGCTTCACAGGTAAATTACACCAAATATTCAAAAAAGAATTAATACCAATCCTTCTTACACTATTTCAAAAAAATAACAGAGGAAGGAAGATATCCAAAATTATTCTATGAAGCCAGCATTAACCTGATAGAAAAACCAGACAAAGACATCATTTTTTTTAAAAAAGTGAACTTCCAGCCACAATGGAGACATAGGTAGATGCACTTCACTTCCTTGCACAACCAAAAGATGGACAACAACAAATTAAAAAAAAAAAAAAACAGAAATGCCAGAAAATCAGACTGTATGGAAGTCCAACAACCAAGGAGTTAAAGAAGAAATATTCATTCATACTGGTAGGAGGGGCAGAGATGGACAGCCAGGGCAGAGAGGACATGCAGCAAGGCAGTGGATGGAGGACCAGGTGGTCCCACATTTTTGTGCAGATAAACTGAGAGGAACAACTGGTAAGTGAGACAGACCACCCAACCAGGGTTCTAGCACAAGAAAAGAAAGCCTCAAAACCTCTGACTGTAAAATTCTGTAGGAGGTGCATGAGTGGGAGAAACTCCAGCCTCACTGAAGAGATCCACAGGGTCCTGGAACATACACAAACCCACGCACCCAGGAATCAGTACCAGAAACACCCAATTTGCTTATGGGTAGCAGAGAAAGTGTCTGACTGAAAGCCAGCTGAGAGACAAGCAAGTGGCATTTTTACCTCTATGACCACTCTGCTACATACAGCAACATGAATGCCCCATCCTGGTGAATATCTAAGACTCCACTCTTTATAATGTGACAGCTGCTCTGAGACAAAGAATATGGCTTAAATGACGGAACAGATCAAAGCTCAAGAAGAAATACAGCTAAGCAATGAAGTGAGAGCCAACCTATCAGGTGCAAGTTTAAAACACTGGTAATCAGCATGTTCACAGAAATGGTTGAGTGTGGTTGTGATATAGAGGAAAAAGTGATGCCTATGCAAAGTGAAAAAAAGAAATATACAGAGAAACAACAGTGAAGGGAAGGAAACCGGCACTCAAATCAATGATTTGGAGGAGAAGGAAAAAATAAACATTCAACAAGAACAGAATGAAGAAACAAGAATTCAAAAATATCAGGAGAGGCTTAGGAACTTCTGGGACAACTTTAAACACCTCAAAATCTCAATCATAGGGGTAGCTAGAGGAGAAAAGGAAGAGCAAAAAATTGAAAACTTATTTGAACAAGTAATGAAAGAGAACTTCCCTAATCTGGCAAAGGAAATAGACTTCCAGGAAGTCTAGAAAGCCCAGAGAGTCCCAAAAAGGTTGGACCCAAGGAAGGACACACCAAGGCACATCATAATTACATTATATAACATTAAAGATACAGAGAGAATCTTAAAAGCAGCAAGAGGAAAGAAGACAGTTACATACAAAGAAATTCCCATAAGACTATCACCTGATTTTCCCAAAGAAACCTAGAAGGCAAGAAGGGGCTCGAAAGAAGTATTCAAAGTCATGAAAGGCAAGGACCTACATCCAAGATTACTCTCTTCAGCAAAGCTTTCATTTAGAATGGAAGGGTAGATAAAGTGCTTCCTACATAAGGTCAAGTTAAAGGAGTTCATCCTCACCAAGTCCTTATTATATGAATTGTTAAAGAGACTTATCTAAGAAAAAGAAGAAGATGAAAACTATGAATAGTAAAATGACAACAAACTCACAACTATCAACAACTGAACCCAAAAACAAACACAAAAACAAACTAAGCAAACAACTAGAACAGAAACAGAATCACAGAAATGGAGATCACAGGGAGGGTTATCAGTGGGGAGAGGGAGTGGGGGAAAATGGTAGAAAAGGTACAGGGAACAAAAAACATAAATGGTAGGTACAAAATAGACAGGAGGAGGTTAAGAACAGTAAGGAAGTGTAGAAGACAAAGAACTTACATGTATGATCCATGGACATGAACTAAGTGGAGGGGTGCAATGCTGGTGGAGAATGAAGGGCACAGGGGAATAAAAAGGAGAAAAAATGGTAAAACTGTAATAGCACAATCAATAAAATATACTTAAAAATAAATAATAAAAAAGAAAGTTATAGTCCAATATTTTTGATGAACATAGATGCAAAAATACTCAACGAATTATTAGGTAGGGGAAGATGTAGACAACTGTACTTGAACAACAATAAAAAATAAACAAATGGGATCTCATCAAAATACAAAGCTTCTGCACAGCTAAAGAAAACAGCATTAAAATAAAAAGAGAACCAACTATATGGGAAAACATATTTGCCCATGATACCTCAGACAAGGATTTAATCTCCAAAATATACAAAGAACTTACACGACTCCACTCTGAGAAGATAAGCAACACAATTAAAAAATGGGCAAAGGACTTGGATAGACATTTCTCCAAGGAGGACATACAGAGGATTCAGAGACACATGAAAAGATGCTCAATATCGCTAGCCATCAGAGAGATACAAATTAAAACCACAATGAGATACCACTTTACACCAGTCAGAATGGCCATCATAAACAAAGCAACAAACAAGTGTTGGAGAGGTTATGGAGAAAAGAGAACCCTAGTTCACTGTTGGTGGGATTGCAGACTAGTACAACCACTATGGAAAACAGTATGGAATTTTCTCAGAAAACTAAAAATGGAACTGCCTTTTGACCCAGCAATTCCACTGCTAGGATTATATCCTACGAACCCTGAAACACCAATCCAAAAGAACCTATGCACCCCAATATTCATAGCAGCACAATTTACAATAGCCAAGTGTTGGAAGCAACCTAGATGCCCATCAGTAAATGAATGGATCAAAAAACTATGGTACACATACACAATGGAATTCTATGCAGCAGAAAGAAAGAAGGAGCTCCTACCCTATGCGACAGCATGGATGGAACTGGAAAGCATTATGCTGAGTGAAATAAGCCAGATGCTGAAAGACAAATACCATATGATCTTACCTTTAACAGGAACCTAAGCAACAAAACAAACAAACAAGCAAAATATAACCAAAGACATTAAAATAGAAAACAGGCTGATAGTAACCAGAGGGGAAGGAATTCCA
>PVKM010022222.1:0-22002 GCA_004027735.1 Carollia perspicillata
CTGCTGTGCCCCCCTACTCCTGCTGGACCCGCCACTTTCCGGAGCAAGCATGGGTCTTGGCCTGTCTTGTGTGATCAAGGGCAAGGTGGTCTACAGTTTGAGAGCAGGGACTCCAGAGCCAGCCTCTCTGGGCTTGATTCCTAGCCCTCCACTTTTACCTGTTTACACTTTAGGTAGGTTATTTAATCACTCTGTGCCTCAGTTTACCCATGGATAAAATGGCGATGATGCTAATATCTACCTTATAGGATTGTGGTGAGGATTGAATATGTGAAATGCTAAGAAACTGTAGCTGTAATTATTATTGAACAAATGATGTTATTAGAAAAAGTAAAAATTTGTGTGCAGAACAAGTATCAAATAGAAAGATCCCATAATAATTCAAGAAGGTTTACAAAATTCTTTAGCATGGGTGTGTACCTATGTAAACGTCAGAGAGAGGCAAGAAAACTGGAGCCTGGTGAAGGGGGTGTGGAGGTGAGTCCACTTTCCCAGTCTTTGGAGACTTTGCAGTGGACATTCCTCCAGTACTGAGTGCCTGGCCCCTCCCACTATGCACCAGCCTGCTCCATATTCACCTAAAGCAAGTATTTTTTGCTCCCAAGTCACGTTGGATATCCCAGTGGAAAAGCAGCTCTATTTTTTCTTTGGCCAGTTCTTTGGTCTCTCATCCATCTTGTCATAGCTCTTTCCTACGGATTCCACCTCCCACCATTTTTTTTTTTTACCAAAGAAAACTCACTTCTGATATCAGATCCATGACAGACATTGCTAGTGCCAATACATACCCAGGCTTCCTTTCCTCTACATAGGAGACCACATCTCCTAGCTTCTTTGCAGTTATGTGGCCAGTGGGATGTGAGGTGACCAAGTGCCAAGACATATATGTGTGAGGTCTCTATGCACGCTCTTCCTCTACCTGCTTCAGTGACCAAGAAGACCAGGCTACCAGAGGGTGATGGCATTGTCAGCCTGGGTCCCTGTGAGGAGCAGAGACCCACAATGAGCATGCAGTGTGAGCAAGAAATAACACATTGTTTATGAAACTACTGAGGCTTGGGGTTCAGTTTGGTGCTGTGGTGTCACCTATGGTATCCTGGCTGTCACAAGGACCTTTGGAAGACTCTCCTCTAGGAATTCACAGACAAAAACATCCTCCCTGCCACCGGTCATGATAACTCTCTATGGTACCAACAGCCGCTACCATCTGAAATAGCAACTAAAGCCAAAGCTCTCTGCTGGCTATTTCATTCCTACTGAATGAGAGATTGTATTTGCTCTGTTATTATCTTGCTCCCCTCTGATGCACTCTCCACCCAGCAGCCAAAGTTTCTTTTTGTGGAAAAAACCCACAAAATCAAGTCAGATCATGTCACTTGGTTGCTTAAAGCCAATCAATTCACTTTCCCCCAAAGCAGTTATACTCAGAATCAGTGCAGATTTCTTGAGGTGGCTTGAAGACCCCATCCGCTTCTCTGATCTCATCTCCCACAGTCCTCCAGCCACACTTGTTCCTCCTTCAGAGTCTTCTCAGCTTCCTCCTGACTGGCTTACTCTGCCCTCTTCTTATTAATCAGGTTCCAGCTTAAATATCATCTCAGAAAGGACTTCCCTGGCCATCGCCACTGAAATGCCCCCAGCCATGCACTGGCTGCTCTGTTGCACCTCTGTGTCTAACACCTTTATAGCGTCAGTTGCCAGCTGAAAGCATCTTGCTTAATTATTTATTTACCTATTTCTTCTCTTTCTTCCCCACTAGAATATAAGCGCAAAGAGGGCATGGACCTTCTCTGTCTTGTTTGCCATCAAGTCCCCAGTGGCTAGCACAGAGCCTGACGCACAGTGGTTGCTCCATAAATGCTTCTTCAGTGAATGGATGCATACATGAACAACTCATTGTCAGTATTGCCGCTGACAATCCCCTCCTTTGTGAAGCTACCTACCTCTGAATTTGACCCCTTTAAGGAAACAGCAAGTTTCTCCTTTAGCCTTGCTGACCCAGCATTCCTTCCAAAGAGTTCAAGGTGACCTTGCTTCCTATGAGCTGAAGAAAGTACCAACAATGTGGGAGAAGAGCCCTACCATTTTTATATAGCAAAGCACCTTATTGGGGCAGTTTCCTCTGGAAGGTTAAGTTCCTGGGATTTAGGATTAATTTGTTACTGGGTTATAACCAGGCTCTTCTGACTGATAGACGAGCTCGTGGGAGATTCTCCTTTCCCTAGATCAGGTTGTGCCTTTGTACCATCAGGTTGTGGATGAATACACAACTAAAACCCAGGATCCTAGAACATTAATGCCAGAGGGGGAACTGAAAGACTAGCATGTTTTTCTCTTTCAGATGAGGAAACGGAGGCAGTGACAGGGGAGGGAAGTTGGCATATTGGCTGATTCGTTTGATCATTCATTGGTAGAAGTTTCCCAATCTTGTGAACTAGTCAGCATGTGCACCCCATTCCTAGGAATACCCTTTCTCTCCAAATTCCCCATCTGATGAATCTTGGTGGGAAACAGAGCCTATCCCTCACTCAGGAAAAGGAAAATGCCAAGTCTTCCCTTTCCCAGGCTCCCTTGTAGCTAGGATGTGCCCCAGCCTCTGCCCATGAGACCACCAGCCTTAGTCTCTCAGTCAAGAGTTAATAATGTAAAGAAACAGGAAGGAGGTCAAATGCCCAGAGAAACAGGGACAAAATAGTCACTGGAAGGGTCCGGAGCCCATGGCTGGGGATGGTGGTAGTCTCAGCTGCAGGGATTGCTCTCATGGAAGGTGATAGTGGTGTCTTAAATAAACAATTCCTGTTGCGTGGCTGGCTATTGTTCTGCTGTGTCCCTGAGCCTGGCTCTCCAGAATTTGATATGGTTCTCTAACTACCCAAGAGCCCTTTCATAAATAGCATTTCTCCTTAAATCAAGCACACTTAGTTTTGTTGCTTGCAACTAAGAATCCTGACTGATTTGTTTAGTCATTCACCTATACAGTATATACCTTTAGAACACCTGCTGAGTGGCAGGCACTGCGCTGGGTGCTAGAGAAAAAGTGGTGAGCGAGACAAATGAAGTGTGGCCCTCTTGAAGCTTACATGGTAGATGGTTAGATGATTAAACAGAGAAGATACATTAAGTTGCAATACCTCTTCCACTAGAGGACATTTATGAGCAACTTGACCTCGTCTAGGGATGATGACAATAGAATGCTTCCTGGAGGAGGTGACATTTAGGGTGAAGGATGAGTAAGGGTTTTCTGGGCAGGAGGGAGGAAAATGACAACTCCAGGGACATCCGTAAGGGTCAGAGGTAGGAGAGAGAGCATCGTCTTCAGAGGACTGGGGGAAGCCCATTATGGCTGGGCTGGAACGTCTGCCACAAGAGCCAGACGTGAGGAATGGCTGGGCTCTGACGGTTCGGGATCTTCTCCCTCTCTTAAGGAGTCTGGATATCATCTAAAGGCGGATGGAGCCAATTAAGGTTTTTATTTTATTTTATTTTATTTTTAGTATTTATTTATTTTTTAATATATCTTTTAATTGTTATTCAAGTACAGTTTTCTGTCTCTTACTCCCATCCCAGTCCACCCCCCCCAGTGCTCCCCTCCCCCCTCCCATTTCCACCCCCCTTAGTTTTTGTCCATGTGTCCTTTATACTTGTTCCTGTTATCCCTTCCCTTTTTCCCTGAAATTCCCTCCCCTCTCCCCTCTGGATGCTCTCATCCCGTTTTCTATTTCAATGTCTTTGGTTATATTTTGCTTGCTCGTTTGTTTTGTTGCTTAGCTGTGAACCAAAGGGTCGCTGGTTTGATTCCCTGTCGAGGCACATGCCTGGGTTGGAGGCCAAGTAGGGGAGGAGGGAGAGGCAGCCACACAGTTAAGGTTTTTAAACAAGCTGATGACAAAGCTGGGATTGGAACCCAGGTATTCACACTCCTGGTCAGCAACTTTCCATGTACCAGTTGCCTTCAAATTTGCAATAGAAATGGAATCTTGGTCCTGCAAGACACAGCTAAAGCAATTCAACACAGAACTGGCAAGTTACACCTTTCACAATGGTCTTAGAGGAAATGCAATTTCTTCGCCTAATTTTCCTTGTGACTGTAGGACTGTTTGTACCTTCCGAGTCCAAGGTGACACTGCCAGTGCTGAGAAAATGCGGTGACATGGAGAGGAAGATTGAGGGGCACTCTGGCTGCGTCTGAGGGATTGTCTGGGGGGAGATGGTGAACAGCCGTCCTCTGTCCTTGCTCACAGCTGGGAGGAGGGACGCCGGCCGAGAGGACAGGCCCTGCTGGGAAGACCGGTGAAGTATTGGCCTTGGGCCAGAGACTTGCTGGGGCCTCTTCCCCAGAGCCAGTGTACACGGAGGGCTGTGGGGTCCTGGGAAAGTGGGCCCTGGAGGGCCAGTCCACCATCTAAGGCTGTGTGAGTCCAACACAACATAGCAAATTCGAGCTTAGTTCAGGGAATATCAGTATAAATCAGAGGCTTTGGAGTGAGTCTGCTCTATGCTCAATTCTAGCACAACCGCTACTTACTATGTGATATCGGGCAGGTCACTTAATTAACTCCTCTGTTCCTCATCTATAAAGTGAGAATAATAAAAATGGTGATGACAAGAACAACATTCACTCCAAAGGGCTGCCGTGCAGTTTCAATGAGATAACCCTGTAAAGCACATGGCTCTTTGCTCGTGTGACCCGAGGGTGAGGCCAGGCAGGGAGAGGCTAGAGACCCAGGCACTCAGCTGGAGCTCAGGCCACGACACCAGCATCTTGGCTGTGATCAAATCAGTTTATATGCAACTAGAAACTGGCCCTTGGGGGACAAGAATATAGGTGTCTGCTCTGTCCCAAGAGAGGGGACAGGAAAGAGTTTGGTAGGTCCCAGAGCTACAGTCAAGAAGGGCAAGGTTTGGGGCATAACAGTTCCTGGTCTAGTCAGGGAAACTGGGGTACAGACTGAGCACACATGGTGGGAGGTGGGGGGACTGCATTGCACACAGGGCGAGGAGCCCTCTCATCGCTACAATTCATTCATTTATTCCATTCAGGACAAAGTAATCCAGCTCCTGCCACATTCCTGGGTCTTGGCTAGCATTGGCAATATGGCAGTAAATAAGAGACCACAGTTGCTACCCTCAGCAGTCTCCACTCTAGCAGAGAAAGGTAAATTGCAATTACATGAGGTGTGCCAAGAGAAGTAAAAGATGCTATGGAGCATATAGCAGGGGTCCCAGTGGGGTGTGAGAGTCAGGGAGGACTTCCTGGAGGAAGTGACTTTTTAATTGCAAGCTGAGTAATGCAGTTTGCCCAAGTTGATTAAGAGGGAAGAGAGGAGAGCATTTCAGGCAGGAGTATAGGATGTGTGGGTAAGGCACGGCCAGAGAAAGCATGCTTCTTTGAGAAAGAAATACAAATCTCATGAGATCAAGGCTAGAAGTAAGTAGGACAAAGCTTGAGGTAGATGAGTAGGAAGGCCAGTGAGGGCCCTGGGAGTCATGTTTGGACTTGAACTGCAGGAAATGGGACAATAGTCAAGAACCCACTTGAAATAGCAGGTGGGTGGCACTAACAGGGACGCTTTCTGTAGAGTTGTGCAGCGAGCAGCCAGCCCAACTCTGTGCAGTAGCCCTGAGTGACCCAGTGGAGCAGAGGTTCTAAATGTCCTTCCCACCCAGGTCATGATGTGCTCAGGGCATGGGCATGGTCAGAAGGGCAGCGAGGGTCTCCTTGGACCCTCCCAGGAAAGAAGCTGACAGCCACAGAAGACAGGATGATCCTCATATTCCCTTCTGACAAAGAACTGAAAGGTTCCCCTCCTTTTGAGGCAGTTACTGCTGGGCTGGGGGTGGGGGCGTGGTGGGGACAGTAGCTGGGGAAGATGGAGCAGGGAGGTAGAAATTAGCTCCCTGGAGCCCCTTCTCTGCCATACAATGGCACCACTGGAAGTTACTATGATGCTCCAGGTGATTGACTTCTGGGATCAAGACACTTCCTCAGTTTGAAACCCAGTCTAAAAAAAAAAAAATCAATGTTTCACATTCAGCGGTGTTTGGTTAAAAAAAGAAAAATAGCTACAGCTTGTGCTTTAACGGCAGAAAAGAGTGAGCCCCATCAATTACGGTGGGAAAAGCAGTGGTGTCCTGCGGCGGTTTTGTTCTTCCTACTCCAAAAATATTAGGTCATTTAGCCCTACGCACCATCCACTTGCCGAGTGGCAATGTCTTCATTTGAAAAGCACAGACACTGGAACCTGAGGGCCAATGCGCTTTCTCTTAAACTTGGGATGTCAAGGAGCCCAGGCCCTGCTCCTGATCACAGGCAAAGGCTCTGGGGACTGGCCACATGCCTGACCCGTGAGTCTCTCTGAGGGAACCTGGAGTCATCTCACAGGGACTCCAGTGCCCCTCCCAGGACATGGGTCCCAGGCCCTGAGAGATGCCCCTCTGCGCCCCGCAACACTGAGTACCCACTTCAAGTCGAGCCCTGAGGAAGTGACAAGCACCTCCATTCCTTCCACCTCAGCCCGGGTTCGTCTGTGGCTTATACCAGTCTCCTCAACCGTGGGGCACACTGAAATCACCTGGGTTCTCAGGGCCACACTCCAGACTGACTGTCAGAGTATCTAAGGGTGGGACCCCTGCATCGGTATTCTTTCTTCAGTCTTTTCAGTTGAGTCCACTATGCAGCCAAGGTTAACAACCCAACAATGTAGAAAGCTCCCAGGGGTTCTATCTTGAGTCAAGGTCCACCCTTCATTTTTAGTGGCACCTCTTCGATGGGACTGGTTTTCCAGAGAAGGCATCTTAGGAAAGGCAGACCAGGGGATTTTGAAGATTCCTTTATGCTCTGAGGTTCTGAGGCATCCAGTGAACATTTACCTTCTGCCACTTGCTCATAACTCCAGGCTAGTTCCTTCAGTCCATTTCCCCTGACACTGTCCTACGCTTTCTCTCCAACAGCCTCCCACCTGCTCTCCTGCCTGCCATCTCTTCTCCTGTGTGCTGTCCTCCACAGCTTGACAGACCCACCCCTTCAGACTGTGCTCTGATCCTATCATCCTGTTGCTGGCCAGGTCCTGTCCCACCTCCCAGTGGCCTCCCTAAACTGCCTTCTCTGAGAAGGCTGCCCCATTCCCAGCATACACTTGATCAACCTGTGAGCCTGCCTGCTGTGCCAGGACCTTGCCCTGAGGAGACCTGGCCTCTAGCTTCCTAGGGAAGTCCTGGGGGCAAGCAGGAGGCAGTGAGGAAGCAGTGGGGAGATGGGGTAAGAGCAGCCGTCCCTCCACTCTGTGCCTTCTTAAATTAGGTATAATCAAGAGGAGAAGATGCTGCCGCTGGTAGAGAGACCAGTGCCCTGGGCCCAAGCTTTCCTATCTCCATGGCGACCAGTGTGTGAGCCCTAACATTGAGGAGAGCTCACCCCTTCCTCCCTGAACCTGAGCCCTAAAGGCTCCTAGGCCCTGACACTGGCTTTGCACTTTCCTCCTTCCTGTACTCTCTGCCTTCCTTTCTTCCTACATTTATTCATCCACACATAATTTTGAGGTCTCTGCAAGTGTGATTCTTTGACTCAAAGATCAGGAGATGGTGTAGGCCTGGGCTCTGGATTCCAGCGGAGCATTTATCAGGAGCTCCCACAAGCTCCCAGGACACATGTAGAACAGAAGAGTAATAACAGAGCCCATTTATTGCATCCCTCCATGTTCCAGGCCTCCTGCATATATATTATTTTATTTACTCATAAATCATAAAATGTCAGAGCTAGAAGGGGCCTCAGGGACTATCACTCCAGTGGTTTTTAAACTTGCTCTTAGTGATGAACTTTTTTCCTTTTCTGCAGATGTTCTATATACAAAGGTGCTGCTTTCGTTGAAGTGGGGTTCAGAGAGCTCAATTCTTTGCTCCTTGGTCTCTCCTTTGCCTTTAGGGGATGCCAGGGCCCATGGCAAACCATTAGAAAGCCACTAGATTTAGCCCCACCCCTCATTTCATAAAGGAGACCCGAGGCTTGTAGAGAGAGAGGAAGGTCCTTCTGAGGTCACACAGCGAGTTAAGGCTGCCTGGGTGTGGCCCTGTGTCTCCTGACCCCTAGTATGGTGTGTTTTGTGCTTTTCCACCTTGTCTGGGGATGTGTGCTTGTGTGGACGGAGCTCTGCAGCCTCTGGCTGGCTGCAAGAGCAGAAGCCAGGCCTTCTGTTTACATTGTGACCCAATGGTCTGTAAGATGGAGGGATGCCCATTGAGAAGGTGGTGTGGGCAGATGCCATCGGGAGTGACCAGACATGTGGGCATCAGATGCCCTTGTGGGGCAGGCTCACCTCTTGTACCACTAAGATGAACCCAATTCAAGGTTATTGCTACTCTGAACATTTCTAGCACCTCCTGGGAGATGAAGCCCCCTCACTTCCCCAGGACCCATAGGCTTGCTTTCTGCAAGGATGGGAGCTAGTTGCTCTTTGCACTGGAAGTGGCTGATCCTGGAGGAGCTGTTGACCATTGGGGCATCCAGATGTCCGGCCACCAGCCCCAGGGAAGGCCCGCACAGGAAGTCTCCCTCACCAACCTGAGCTGACATGTCACCAAGCCCCCTCCAGAGAAATGTCAGCTGGCCATGCAGAGTGAAGGAGAGTGCCAGGAGGTGTCAGAGTAGGAGGGAAGTGGATCCTTGGTTCATCTGGAGGAAATAGCTTTCTTCTCAGGCTCTTTCAAAGGGTGCCCCTGCACATATGGGGGAGGAGTGAAGGATAGGAGAGGCTGATGCTTGTTTGGGTGAAGCAAAATTAGAGGTTGGCTATAGAGATGGGGATGATTGTGGCTGAAAGGATGGAGCAGGTGATGGAGAGGTGATGAGAAGCATTCCTTGACCCCAGGTCCAGGTCAAGACCCCTGTTATTTGATCTTGGGAACCCTGTGCTTTTCCTTCCTAGCACATTGCCACAGTGTGTAATTAGGTATTTGTGTGATTATTTGGTTTCTACCAGTGTTTACTTCTAAAGTGCCAGCTTTGCTCACTACTGTGCCTTCAGGCCAAGTGCAGTTACTGGCACGTACTAGATACTCATAAAATATGTATTGGATGAATGAAAAAAGTGACTTTTGGTGGTCACAGCGTAGAGTCCCTTCAAAGTCCCAGAATGCACCCATTACAATGAAGACTATATACTCCCAGATCAGTCCTGGCACATGGCTGGTCAGGGACAAACAAGTGAAGACTCTTGGTTTTAGGGATATAAAATGCTTCAGTGCTGATGGGTGGGGTGGGGCAGGATTGATGACAGACTTGCAGGGTAGGCAGACAGCTAGGGAGGAGAGGGCTGTGGGTCTCATCAAATGGAGCTCCTGGCTTTTCGTCTGCCTGTGATGAGGTCGTTAGTGAGAGAGATTCAAGGGCAGGTATAGGGTGTGCACAGGTCAGGAAGCCAAGGAAAAGTATCTGCTCATTTGGACTTTAAGGGAGATTTGGGGAAACTGAGATCGCAGCCCAATAAATCACACCCCATTGGCATCTAGATTCTCAGGTCTGTCAGTGCATAGAATTGGCACCAGGGCTGTCATGGCAAGGAGCAAAAAATCTTCCTGTTCAGTGGGGACAGCCGTGTGCCTGTAATGTCCACTGCTGTGTTCGGCTCCAGAACTGCCCCCCCTCCAGCTGTGCCACAGGCTTGGGACGCTACACAGAAGCCGGCTCTGGGAGTGGGGTGGGCAAAGGTGGACGAGTCTTCCTCAGGTGGCCCATGGCAGTGACTTCCTCACCCAGGAAGCTCGAGGAAGCATTGAGACAGACACTTTGAGAGGCAGTGTGACACCTGGATATTACACACTGTAATGGAACCAGCCAAGTGGTAAATGTACCTTTTAAATAGGTTTTGTGTTCCCTATTAACTGCCCTGATGTTGATTAGCCCTGGCAGCCCAGGAGAAGGGGATGGTCAGCAACTTTCCCTTGACAAGGCCTCTCTGCTCCCCAGCTCTGGGAGAGCTCAGCCTACCAGTTTGGCCATGTACTGAAAATTTGCATGGGGGTGCTGGGCATGAGGTGCTTTCTGGAAGGAGTCTGGTGGGCGGGCTTGGTCCTAGGTGTCTATTCTCTTTTTCTTTCTCTGCCTCTGCACCTCAAGTAGGGTTGACCATGGTGATTTGGAGCTGGGTGTAGGGGGTTGCCCTCCCTTTACTATAGAGGAGTGGGAAAGGGGCTAAGCTACAGAAGGAGTTGCTCAGTCTGGAGGTGCCCTGAGAACAGAATTAACCTCTGGAGTTTGAAACAGTTGAATAGCCCACTGGTTCTCTCATCTACTCAATGGCCTTCTCTGGCTGCACCTTTGGGCTTGGTGCTAGAGACAGGCAGGTCCATGCTTGAGAGTCAAGGAAGACTCATGAAGGTCTTCTAAGAGCCCAGGGACATCCTACTTGGATGCCAGGATTTCTAGAACAAGAATGATGACTGAAACCACGGAAGATTCCAGAAATCTGGTACCTTATCTGCTCTAATGGAGTAGCAGCAGGGATTATAATAAAGGAGGCTGTGAGATTGATTGTCTTTGGGGAGAGGAGCTGAGGAGATTGAGTCCTGTCTGGTAGCTATTATCAAGGTACGTAGGTGGTTCCAGAAGACGGAGGAAGCGGGATGTGGGAAGGAAGAAAAAGTTCAGGGAAAGTTGATCCAAGGCAGAGAAGTTGACCCCAGGATTCCAGGATGTTGAGCCTAGAGGAATTGGGGAGGGGGCATTCTCTCCTCTGTCTCCTACTCTCATATATTCTTGAAGGAGGTTTTTGTCAGCCGATTGTATGTGTGTGTGTATTCATCCAAGTTCAGGCCCTGGGTCCAGAATTTTTGACCAAAAGAGAAACATCCCCTTCATGTACCCCTCTGGGTGGACTGCTTTCACGCATCCTGGGCTTGAGGAGGTAATGTTGTAAAGTCGTGGAAGTTCGTCATCATCAGTAGCTCCGACCTGCTTTGGCATCTGTCTCTGTGAGCTGTCTGCCTCCGCTGCACAGTCTTTTCCCCACTGCTCTGGCCATGTCCACCCCCCCCCCCCAGCCCCCAAGAAGAAGCCCCTGAGAATGTTCTCAACTCATTCGAGGTAAACTGCAGAGCTGAGTTTTAACTCAATTCTGTCTGGCTCCATATTCATACTCTTTCAATCATCCCATGTGGTTTTCACATAAAAATGCTGATCACAACACAGTCTATGAAATAAAATACTAGATATAACCTAAACGTTCAACAATTAGGGGGTTGTTTACGAAATCATGGTGCATCCATTTGTTAGAACATTATACAGACATTGAAAGCGATCATTAGAGAGACTGTACAGCAACTTGGGGAAAGGTTTATAATAAGACACTAAGTGAAAGCACGACAATTGCTTTGCTGGCAATGATGGAAAATATGTCAGTGTGTCAACAAGGGCTGAACGACAATATGCAGAAGTGAAAAATGGCTGTAGTAAGGTGGAGAGGAGATGAGTGTTGTTTTTCTTAATGATTTGCTTCTCTTTTATTCTTTTTGCTTAGTCCTTTTTCCCTCTTATATAATGTTTCAGGATTGGTGTAGAGCATAGAGAATATAAGATCAGACAAGGTCAGAATCTGAGAAATTTTCATAATACAAACCCCTCCAGACTGGTGACGCCGAGTTCTTCCTGTTAAGGGGCCTCAGTTTAGACAGAGAATTATATGTTTTGGTAAAATATCATGGGTGTTGAAGTCAGAGTGACGTGGATTAGAGTCTCACATCTATGCCTACCAGCTGTTTGACCCTGAGCCTGGCCCAAAGCAGACACCATTAGCTTTGCAGAAGTGGGGAGTCAGTACAAGCAGACCCAGAAGGTAAACTTCTCAATGTATTTTGGCTCCATAGACTGTCTTGTCAACACCTCTTCCATCATCTGTCATTGGTACTCAATGTTTAAATACCCCTAACTCTCTATCGAAGCAAAACCTGATGTTGGGGGCTGGGGGGAAACCTGGCTGAACTGCTGCTGCCTGTGGTCTCAGTTAGCACTGGTTTGGTTAGTTATTTCTCTGGGAAGTTGTTATTCCCACTGTCCTACCCATTCCTTCCTGAAATTGGATTTATGCTACCAACTTCAATATGGTTTTCATCAGTGGAAGCATGGGACTTCTGGAGCTGGGCAGGAGAGGAAATTAGAGCAAGTTACAACTGGGAACAGGGGAGGTAGGTGACATGTCAGCCCAGACTGAGTTATAATCCTGGTTAATGGCAGCAAGACATATCAAATATGGGGCAGAAAGTGAAAGTTTTAAGTTAGAGGAGCCTTTGTAAGCATTCAAACTGGAAGTGAAGAACTATGTTGGTGCTGGTGCTACTTCCCTAATCTGCAGTTGTCACAGTCTTGGTATATCTTATAACATGTAAAAAAAGTGGCTTTGATGATCTGTTCCATAGACTATCTCCAAAATGTTGCTGGAGAGCTACAGCAAACAGCACCTCCAACGGGAAGTGCTCTGTGCCCACTCTGTCTCTGTCACAGTCTTTCTCTATCTCCGTCTTTCTCTGTGCTCGGGCTCCCTCTCTCTCTCCCTCCCCCGCCCCCCTTCTCCTCCTCCCTCTCCTTAGTCCTCCCTTCCTCTCCATCATCTCTCCTCCCCTCTTCCCCTTCAATCTATTTTTACTTGTCAGAAAAACACTCTGTAATTTTCTTTAAAAATTAATTATATTATACAAAATATGTCTAAAATATTCAGGAGGGAAACGTTTCCTTCAAGAGTAGCTTGCGTTAAAACTGTTTCTTCCCGCATAATCGAGTAAATGAGTACTCCCTTAGAATTCAATGCAAAATAACTTCCACATTGGTGGTGAGCCTCAAAGATGAGTGAATAGAAAACTAATAGCATGGTTCCCCTTGGCAACCAAGGTAAACTTTGATCCTGATTGGGTAAAAATAGTCAAGGAAAGCCTGCAATTAAGTGCAAATAGCCACATTTGTCACGAGTATTCTTTGAAGCAATGAGAATAGAAGAAAGGCAATAATGGAAGGTGGAAGAGGGTAGGGGTGAATTGTGAACTGAAGGTAGTTGTAGAAGTTTTCTTTTTGGACCATGGAATTTGATCTGGACCTCCCTGGAGAAAGCAGAAGGTGGAAGTGACACCTAGTTCTAATAAAGCCAAGAAGAAGAAAGATGAGTTTCAGTGCGTTTGCATACAGAGACTGGCCAACCCGTGAGTTGCTAGAGCAGGCCAGCAAAGTAGAAGTGAGTCCATGCTGTCTGCTAGCCCTGAGAGCCAGAGTACAGGCAGCAGCAAGCACAGCCTGGGGAGGCTGCTGGCATAAGGACATGTTCAGAGGAAATTTGCAACCCACTCAGTCTTTGAACACTGTAGACTCTTTCCACTCGACACCTTTTAATTTGTCCATTTTCTCCTTCCCCACTTCCTTTACTCAAGCTTTTATCATGTCTCACCTGAACACTGCAATGATCTCCCTAAATTGTTTTCACATTGGCCAGATGGGTTCTACTCACCACTTCAATCTTGTCATGCCATTCTCTGCGTAAATCTCTTTAAAGGGACAGGGATACTTAACATCGCATAAGGATCCATGCTATAAACTCTCTAGTATGGAACACATGATCTTACTCTAGTTCCCCTTGCCAGCCAGCCACACCTCTTATCTCTCTCCTTCCCGCCCCACCACTCAGCCTATTATTAGACATTCTGAACAACCTGCCATTGCACTAATTTTTGGGTCATGCTCTTCCTTTCTCTGGGTGAATCATTCTGACTGAAATTCTGTCTTCCTCTCCTACCTTTCCCAATTGCCTAACATCCTTCAGGATTCAGGTGAGGCATTCCCTGACCACTACCTCCTTCAAAGCCTGGCTTATTGACTCAACACATTGTTATTTTAGCACCTATCACCTTGCCTTATAACTGTTTATGTACCTGCCTATCGGTCTTTACTATCAGCTTCTAGAGGGCAGGAAGCATGTCTTGTTGCTTGTGGTGCCCAAGCTCTTACTTAGCATGGTGCCTGGCATAAGATAGGCAATCAGTAAATGTTTGTCGAATCAATAAATGAACCCAAGATTTCCAAGTAGAGACTAATTATAAACAATATTGAAAGAGAGAAGAGTATACATCTGTTTCTTGACACTGCATTTACTTGTCTTTCTCGAAGTAGAATTTTCCCTTAACGTTAACATACAATTGGGGAGTTAATGTCACCACTACTTGTGAAATATCATGCTCTCAACAGAAGAAAAGTAGCACTCGTGCACAAATAGGAGCCATGAGTTGAAATATGAATGGTGATAAGATAAAGTGCTTTGGGAGAATGGGAGGGGGAAGGTGGGGAGAGAGAAAGAGAGAGAGATTGCTGTTGAGCATGATGACAGGGAGGCCTCTTGCAGCAGTTAGGAACTGGGTACGCTGACCCCATGTCTTTAACTCACATGATGCCCGTTCATGCACTGTGACTGGTGGCTAGAACGCTGAGTTTCTGGCTATGGAAGTGGAAGAGTATCTTTCCTCTTCTCAGCCCTGTTTGTCCCAATGTTTCTCTGGTTCCCGCCCACCCGCTCCAAGTTTTGTCTTTTCCTCCCAGTTTCACGCTTGCTAAGAAGACACACTGTCTATGTTTGTTTTCTTGGAATCCCCTAGGATTTAGATCTATCTCTCTACTCCTGGATGTTTTGAGAGACACCTGAGATCTTACCAGAGTTATCTAATGGGCTCCCTGACATAGGAGATGGGAAGAAAGTGAGTTTTAACAGGTGGCGGGACTTTAATAGGCAGAAATGGAGGATGAGCATAAACTTCTCCAAGCGAGGGAGGGGGAGAGTAAGTACATGCGTGGGAGAACAGTGACAGAGCGCTGATTTTGGCATTGTGTCCGTTCCAACCATGGCTGGTGCTCAGTGAGGGCACAGTGTGAGTGGGGTGGCTGCTGAGAGTAATGAATAATGCCTTGGTGAATGCCCACCACGGAAGACAATGAGAGAAAAATATTGGGTTGGCCAAAAAGTCCATATGGTTTTTTCCATAAAATAAAAGACACATTTTTCATTTTTACCAATAACTTTAGTGATTTGGATATTTTGAGTATGTTGGCTATCTCCCACATGGTATAATGTTGATGGTTCTCAATTAATGTCTCGACTGGATTGCTATCAACTTCAGTGGGTCTACCTGACCATGGAGTATTGTCCAGTCGGAAATATCCAGCATAAAGTTTCACAAAACACTTTTGACACCTTCAAACAGTCACACAAGCTTCTACACTGCACAGATCTTTTGTGTTTCAGTTGCATTTTAACTTTCTTGAATAATAAAGCAAAATATGCTGACAATGCTGTGTATTTTCTTTCATTTTCAATATTAAAATGACTATACAGAAATCCGCCAATTCTGATAAGTTTTAAAAAAATGCATGCTGATGTGGCAGCTGTAATACAATCTAACAAAACTGTTTCAAATGAAGTTAAAGATAACTAAGTGCTACTAGAGGCATCTTACAGAAAAAAGCAAGCAAACTTTTTGGCCAACCCAGTGAGCCAGCAGGCAAGGCAATGAGCTGCAGAAGAACCTGAAAGAAGCCATGGTGATGGACAAGCAAGAAACCAACCCAGAGTCAGAGCCCAGGAAGACCTCATGCACAAACTTCAAGCCAAGTTCTTCCTACAGGTATAGAGTGGGGGGCATGGCCAAGGTCACAGGCTAGGATAACAATAGGAAATGACAGTATCCATAGGGCATTTTAGGGCTCAACTTTGGCGGTGATAGCCGAGACAAAAAGACTGAGAGAAATGAGTGGCTGGCCTTAGGCAGGGTCATTCTGGGAGGCCTGAGGCTGTCCCTATGGGTACTGGACAACCCGGACAAATCCGAAGTTTTCTGAATCAGAGAGGGAAGTGACCACAAGGCTAAATGCTAAAGAGAATTGAGTCTGAAAAAGTCATGGGTCTGGGCAATTTGGAAGACGATAGAGGATTTTGAAGAATTATATGAGAAGATTAAAAGAGTAATAAGGCAAATTACAGGTCAGAAAAAAGAATCATCTTCCCTGGATGCTTGTCCTGTGAAGGAAGGACCTGTGCAGGAAGGTGAGAAACTAGAACGGTAGCTCCAGGGACAGATAGACACTGTTATTTTAATAGGTATACTTTTCATGTGAATAGGCTTCTCAGATAGATGCTGTGCATTCATTTCTGGCCATGCACTCCCAAAGAAGGAACCCTTCGCAAGCAGGGCCTCAGCTTAGGTAGGGCAGCCTACTGCCTGGCAGGAGGAAGGAACTTCTGGGGCCTGTCATCTGTCATCTGAAAACGGGGCCCTTGGACGCACAAGAGTCTGTGAAGACAGCAAGACCTCTCTTTGTGTCCTTTGAACTGTTGTCAACATCCCCTCAAACTCAACATAAAGGATGCATTTGTCCGTGATCAGCCTGCACGAGGTTCATACAAGCTCAATGGCAGATGTCTTTGCTTTGGGCTGGAAGTGCCACAGCTGAGCATTGTAATACGAGTGCACTCCTGCTGCTCTGGAGCTCTGATGGCCAGTGACAGACATCTTTGAGGAAAAAAGACAGGAAAGCAAACTAATAATTACTTGTGAGATGCAGCTTGTGTGACAGACAAATATCTTTCAAACTTTAGGGCCCATCAGGGAGGATAATAAAAGTAATAATGAGAAGGTGGTAAGAAGGTTGGAGTTCGTGGATGTAGGGTCAGCTTTGAAAACCCAGCTCCCTGATAAATGGTGACAATGGTCTCTCTCTCTCTTCCTCCGTCTCTCCCCCTTCCCTCCCACTCTTTTTGTTCTACTTATGGTCCATATGGCATTTTCTGTCTTTCCTGTTACCTCGGTCTCCCTGAGTCTCAGTTTTTCTATCACCTTCCCTATTTTGTTTTTCTTATTGCTACCTGAGATGATCCTGTTTGGGAGTTTACTTGCAGATTGTATGAGTCTTCTACCCGGACCTGTTATTCCACTAGACAGAGAGATCTGTGAAGGCAGAGCTTTGTCTTACTCACGTCTGTCTCCTCAGTGCCTGGAGCGGGGGATGGCACACAGTGGGGGGGAGGCCGAGCAATATTTGCTAAATGACTGGGCTCCATGTCTCACGGTCTCTGCTTTCATTTCTATTTGCCTGCCTAGGTCTCCATGACTCTCATTATGTCTATCTTTGTCTTTATCTGTTCTGGGCTCTCTGTCTCTCTGTCAGTCTCACTTTCTTCCTAACTTGGGAATCTTTCTCATGGTCTCTGTCTCTGTTTCACTGGGCATTGGCCTCGGGGTCTGCACCTGTATCCTCTCTCAGAAGCGTGAGGTGGAGTTGGAGGGCAGCTTGGGCCAGTGCAGGAACCAGGCCTCTCTTCCCAGGCCTGCTTCGCGCACAGCCTGCTGCTGAACCTCTCTCCTGAATCCTCCGACAACAAAGAGAGACTCCTTTGCTTGTAAGCAAACAGTGGTGTCCCCTGATAAGGCAGATAAGGCTGCCTCTGAGGTGAAGACTAAACCCTCCCCCCTCACCATGCTGCTTTGACCAGTCGAGAGCTTTGAAGAGCTGCCCTGGGCAGTGACTGCAGCTGGTTGACCTCTGGCTTGGGTGGGATGTGGGGCCCACTTTCTGGGCAGGTTCTTGCCTGCTGTGGACTGCATCAAAGATGGATGGTATCGGTACAGGGGCTAGCAGTTGTCTCTCTGGACCCATAACTCGTGTCAGCTTTGTCAAACATACCGCAGGATCCCAAACCCTGGGGAATGGTCAGTGAAATCTGTGGGTGAGGTTCCATGCTGTCAGGGTCAAAAGCATGAGTCACACAGACTGAGTCAAAGTCCCAGTTAAGCCACTGGCCTTACGTCTCAGCTTTCACCTCTGTAAAATGGGAATGGTACCCTTTACCTTGTAGGATGGTTGGTGGATTAAATGTGACCATACGTGGCAACCACAATGTCTGGCCTGTAGTAAACACTCAATAAACCACAGCTATTAGGAACAGCGGAAGGCAGAGGAGTCCTTCTGCTGAAGAAAGAAAGCATGGGTGCTAACTCTGTGACAGTTGTGTGCATTTTTAGCAGCAACACATCTAGAATGAAGAATCCGAGAGGGAGGGACGAGCCTTGGCTGGCCATCTGGTTCAGTCCCCTGCCTCAGGCAGATGACTTTGCAGACCACTGCAGACCACTGCAGATGGAAGGTGCTCTCTTCCAGAAGTTCCCCAGGGCTAGACATACAGCAGGGAGAGAAGGGCTGGCTAGGCTCCTGTGCATATCTCCAGCTTTACTTACTTGACAGTGGAGGTAGGCTTCCTTATGGCCTCCTGCAAAGCCTCTTGCTGTCACATGGGCCTGCTGGCTTGTGGCAAGTGCTCCACAGACCTGGAGAAGAGCTCTTGTGCTGTCAGCCGTCACGGTGGCCCTTTAGAGAGCGTGTTTCCCAGGCGGGGGCCGCGACTTCAGATGGAGCCTTCACAGTTCCCCATTTCAGCAAATTACAGGAAGTCAAAGAGACACGGAGCCAAGAACTCACTTGAAAAAGTCTCCAAGGCCTCTTCCAATTTCCTGGAAACTGACAAGTGTTTCCAAGACTCAGGCTAGTGAGTGAGTGGGCCAGGCTGGCCCTGCCTTCCGCTCTTCTGTCCCTAAACCTGCGAACCCACCCCACGCCCCAGCCAGCCTTCACAGTGGTCCTCCCCCACCCCTGGGCCCCCCGCCCCTGGCTCTCTGATGTTGCCTTGTGGGTGCTGGCACTGCAGATGCTGGCAGAGTGGGAAGAGAGGTTCAGGCGAGACTCGCTCCTGTCTTCTCTCCAGATGACTCACCACCTGCCTTAGCTTTCTCTTCCCATCATTACGTAATCCTGACTCCAGGATTAAAAATACTCCACTGACTACCCTGTCCATCTGTCATTCTCTCTCTCCCTCAAATATAGCCGATCTTATTTTAAAGATTCTTTGGAAAGAGCACTTCCATCATTCATATGGTATCAGAGATGGGGTTCCAAGTCAGCACTGGCTTCTCTGGAACAGCAGTCCTGGAGGACCGCGATTTCCCCAGATCTCTAGGACAGCAGGCTGTTTTGTGTCTTCACTCTCTAACAGGCCTGCCTTATTTAAAGGACCCACCTTCAGGGCTGCCCGGTACTTTCTCAGAGCAGTTCCTTGGTCCTTCTCATAGGCTGGGCTGGCACTTACGACTTGGGATCACTTTCCCTGGCAGCCTGGGAGTTAAAGGTGGTGGTGAGCTGGGTCATCTGGACTAACTCAGGATTCTGGTGCAGGTGGTCTGAGCCCTGTCACCAGGATGGCAGCCCCTGTTTCCTGCTCTGCCCCATCTCGTGACCCAGTGCCCTTCTGTCTCCATACACAGGAATCATGCCTGGATGGATAGAGAAGTGAAAGTGTTCATCTCTGTTGTCCTCACTGTCAGAATACCTGAGGGCTGTCGAGAGCCAGAGGGGACCAATGCTCATGTTGGAAACATGCATTCATTTGCTCATCTGAGGCTTAGTGGGATTGCCATGTGCTTGGAGGGTCAGGCAGACAGAGTACTTTACAAGAACGCAGCCTGGGTGGGGGAGATGGCCATGTAGACCAGAACGTTTAGTCACAGGACCTGGGTTCAAGTCCAGTCTCTGCTGGGTGCTAGTTAGGTAACAATCCTTGGAGCTCCCAGAACTTCAGTGTCCTCCTCTGTGCAGTGGCACCATTGGTTCTGTTCCCAGGCTGGTCCAGCATGCATGGAAGCAGGAGTACCCCGGAGGCAGTAATGCTGGGCAGGAGTGCCTCGCTTGGTGTGCACACTTACAAAGCTGGGGGCCCCTGTAGAAGCAGTTGCCTGTGGAAGCTGTCCCCTGGTGACCCTTCCTCCAGCTTTGCCTCCTCCGATCCCCCCTCTGCATGGGCCACTGAGTGCTCAGTTCAGAATTTGGACTGATCTTGCCCCACTGGCCATGCAGGGCCCAGCTTACACTCCTCAGAATGAGCTGAAACCCCTCCTACCCAGTTCCTTCTGCAGAGGCAGGCCTGGCTGAATCCGCCCTGTCCTTTCTGCAGTTCAGTGACTAACTCTTCATGTCTCAGTTCCCTCATCCGTAAAATAGGGCAAATGAGAGTACATGCCCAAAGTGCGTCGATGAGTGAGTACATGAAAGCTCTTAGAACAGTGTCTGGTGTGCGTGCAACAGTCTGTAAGGGTTTGTTATTAGTAGGAGTTGTGGTAGCAGCTCAGCCTCGGTGCCTTTGGAAATGTTTCCTTTGCCTGGAGTTCTATTTCCATTATGCCCCCCACCTTCCAGCGAACTCCCACTAGCTTCGAGATTCATTTGAAAAGGTAACTCTTGTGCGAAAGCTGCCCTGGTCCTGGCCTTGGGGCACTCTGGTTCTCAGACACCCACCTGCGGCGCCCTTCCTGGGGCTCTGCGTCCTCCCTAAGCTCTCTCAGTGTCCTGTCTTTCATAAATGCTCATTGGGCACTTGTCACACACCAGTTACCCATCTCCTCCCCACCTACCCCATTCTCTGGTGCTTGTTAAGCAGATTCTGTGAGCTGACAACTGTCTCCTTTTTGGGGCTCCTGAGCTCAACCCTTTCCTTCTAATGCGACCAGGGGGCTCCATGAGCTATGACCATATGTTAGGGGGTGGGTAAGTGGTACCACCCAGAGGTCTCAGGAGACCATGCCCACTGCGAGGGTGAGGAAAGTGTAGGCCAAGTGGACTGACTGCTGCCTGAGTTGCTGACATTGCTTTGCTTCGGCTTTTGAACCTGGCTTGGGTCTCCTGCCTATATGCTCCTGACCTCCCATTCTTGGTCTGTCCAGACTTGTCTTCCCCATTCTTGTCCAAAGTTGAAAGGCTGGCAGGAACCTGGCCACATGGCCTGGGCAGGGCAGGGAAAGAAGGGCTGACTAGGTTCTCGTCGCTCTCTCTTGGTCTAAGCAATGTGTCTGTCCTTCCAATAATGGGCTCCTATCCCCACTACCCATCCCCAAGCAGGACCCACATCCAGGTGAATCTGAGAAGGGTCACAGAGCTCAGGGACTTTGACCTGGACATACCCTGGCTGCTCAAGCACGGCTGGCCTCAGCTGGTGGGGAGCACCAGAGGAAAAGCAGAGGAGGAGGAAAATTGCTTTGTTGCTGGCCCACCTACAATCTCCTCCAGACTATTACTTAATCAATAAAAGATCAGTGCCTGGGCGTGGACCCCAGGCCTTGTGCCCCTAGGGAAGGCCAGGCTCTGGGGTCTGCTCTCTGGTTGCCATTCAGCCAGATGGGATGTCTTTGGGGATGGTTTCGCTGGTTGTGGAAGGCATCCAATATGCCAGTTCCCCCAGCATGTGAACACACCGCCGTTTCTTCTCCCAACAGCCTGTCTTCCTCTTCCTCCCCTCTTGTCCCCCCTGCCTCCAAAGTCACTGAAGGGCCAAAATGAAGCTCAGCCCTGTTTGTGCCATTTGTCCTGGGGGGAGACTGTCACAGCTGATGGAGCCAGTGTGCTCACGGGTGCACACTCACAAACCCACTCAGATACACACACACACATACCCACTCTCCCTGTGCACGCACAGCCACACTCTCACAAACAAAGAGGTAGCCTGTCTTCTGCACACATTCTAAAAGTCACGGTTCCTCTTACCAGCCCTCCATGGAGCTGTGGACACCCCAATACCTGCTTTCCTCGAAGACTGGCATCTCCCACTCTCTCTCTCTCTCTGGAGGAGATGAGGGGGATTTGGCAGCAACGTCTCTTTGTCTCTGACTTTTCTCCGTCAGCTTCTCTGGCTTGTTCCCATTCAGCATCTGCACACACAGGCACACCTGAGGCTGCACGTGCACCCTCCCCGCCCCCATACACAGACATGCAGGCCTTAGTCGCAGGGGCTCTGATCTGTAGGGTGGGGCATTGAGGAATTCCAGGAAGTGGTCCAGTCAGAAGCCTGGCAGACAGCCTTGGCGTCAGGATGTCTGTCCATACCCAAATGGAAATGATGGCTTCCACACAGAGGGGACATGTAGTGTGGTGATCAGGAGCAGACTGAA
>PVKM010022223.1:0-21999 GCA_004027735.1 Carollia perspicillata
TTTTTTTTTTTTTTGTCTCAGTGTATCTGTTATGTAGTGAGGGGTGGAGCCTTAGGTGTTCACCAGGGCGGGGCAACCCAGTTGCTGGGATGTGATGCTGTATGTCAGGGAGGGGTCCGAGAGGGAACAATGGACCTTGCTATGCTCTCTGCCAGATTTCAGTCCCTTCCTCCACTTCCCCTAAACAAATTGGACCCTTCTCACACTAGTTCCCATGTGGGTGGGTTTGTGTACATTCTAGAACCCTGTGGGTCTCTCCAACAAACTCTCCCATGAGGCCAGAAGTCTCTCCAGGCATCTTCAACCACCACAGGTGTTTGCAATCAGTGTTTTGAGGCTTTATTTCCCTCGCTAGTGCCCTGGGTTGCGTGGTCTATCTCACTCCCTAGCTTCACCTGGTTTATCTGTGCATGAATGTGGGACCACCTGGTCAGCCAGCCACCTTGCACACTGTGTTCTGCTTCATAATCTGCTGCCTCTCTGGGTCCAGTTGCTGCTGCCTTGCACACCTAGGGTCTGCCAGCCACCACTTTGCCCTGACCTCTCTCCACCTGGCTGCCCAACTCTGTCCTTCCTACCAGTCTGGATGAATACGTCTACTTTAACTTCTTGTTTGTTGGACTTCCATACAATTCAGTTTTCTGTTGGTACTGGTTGGTTTTTGTTTCTAAATTGTTGTTGTCCTTATTTTGGTTGTGTGAGGAGGCACAGTGTGTCTATCTATGCCTCCATCTTGGCTGGAAGTCTCATCATCTTGGTGGATTCTAAGACTATTCTTAGACCATAGCCCCTAAGAGAAATTCCCACAAATGCGCCATGATTTATAGGTGTAATTGTACACATGTCAGAATATACCAGAATATACTACTTCACTTTCTTTTCTTGGTACCTAGTTGTTTGAATTTTATTGAACTCTCTTCCCAATGTTTTCCCTGATATTCCTTAATTTATAATTATCTTGTTTCCTCATTAGATGATGATTATTGGTAGCAGGTTTGTGTCTTTTATTTTTTTATCCCAATATTTAGTTTAGTACCTGATGATAAAGTTATAGAGTAAAAGAATTTTTCAAGAGGCATATTTCTTTTTCTTTTATTTCAACTCAATTACATATTAATTTACTGAGCTCAATGCTGAACTGATTAAAACTATGTTCTAGATACATTTCATATTACTTATACATTTAAAAGGGATATTAAAATAAAAAATGTCAGGTGGGAATTTTGGCTGGGAAGAAGATGATGGCTTTCCTTAAGTGTCTGTCATGGCAAATATTAGAGCCCAAAATCTTTCTTCTGGAATTTCCTGCAAAGTCAGATTCTGAGGCAGCATCATAATCCGTGATTTCTTTCTTTTCTTTTCTTTTTTTAAAAAACCTAACCTCAGTAATGGAATTTAATGTTCAGTGTTCAGGATATAAATATTTTAAATTGAGCATTCGAGGGCACTCAAGAAATAAATATATGGTAGTAGCCATTCTAACATGTATGAGGTGGTATCTCATTGTAGTTTTGATTTGTATTTCCCTCATAGCTGGTGAAGTTTAACATCTTTACATATACTCATATCTATTGACTATTTATATGTCTTTTTGGGAGAAGTGTCCCGGTCCTCAGCCTATTTTTATTAATCCTCACCTAAGTATGTATCTATTGATTTTAAGGAGTGAGGAAAGGGGGTAGGGAGGAAGAGGGAAATAGAGGGAGATGAAAGATAGAGAGAGACATCAATGTGAGAGAGAAATATAGATCTGTTGCCTCCTGTAGCACCCCAACTGGGGATCTAACCCACAACGTGGGTATGTGCCCTGACTGGGAATCAAACCTGCAACCTTTTGGTGTATTGTATGGTGCTCCAACTAGCTGAGCCACCTGCCCAGGGCTCTCTGACCATGTTTTAATTGGATTGTTTATTTGGTGTGTAGTTGTATGAGTTCTTTATGTATTATTTATCCATTATCGGAGGTGTTGTTTGGAAACATTGTCTCCCATTTGGTGGTTGCCTTTTTGTTTTGTTGTTTGTTTTTCCTGTGCTGAAACTTTTTATTTTTATATAGTCCCATTCATATTTTTGCCTTTGCTTCCCTTAACTTTTAAATCAAATTCATAAAATTCTAAGACCAAGGTTCATGAGTTTAGTACTTTATTTTCTTCTATGTCATTTATTGTTTCGTGCCTTATATTTAGGTTTTTTATACATTTCGAGTTGATTTTTATATATGGGGTCAAACAGTAGTCTATTTCATTCTTTTGCATCTGTCTTTCCAATTTCCCAGCATCGCTTATTAAAGAGGCTTTTTTACCCTTCATGTATGGTTTTGGTTCCATTGCTGAAAATTATTTGGCAATATACATGTGAGTTTATTTTTGAACTCTCCATTTTTTTTTCTATTGTTCTCTGGGTCTGTTTTTCTGCCAATCCCATGTTGTTTTGATTATTGTTGCTTTGTAGGATAATTTGAAGTCAGGATTGTAATACATCTGGCTTTATTCTTTTTCTTTCTCTCTCAGCATTTCTTTGGTTGTTTGGAGTATTTTGTTGTTTCATATAAATCTGATGATTTTTTGTTCTATTCTTTAAAAAATGCTGTTGGTATTTTGATGGATATTTCATTAAATCTTTATAATAACTTGGGTTATTGGCCATTTTCATAAGGCAAGTAATAACAAATGTTGGAGAGGTCATATAATAAAGAAACCCTCATCCACTGCTGGTAGAAATGTAAACTGGTACAACCACTATGAAAAACAATAAGGAGATTCCTTAAAAATTAAGAACAGAGTTATCACATGACTCAGCCACCTCTCTTCTGTCTATCTACCTCCAAAATTTGAAAACATGTATTACAAAGATATGTGCATTGCTATGTTCATGGCAGCATTATTCACAGTGGCCAAGACATGAAAACAATGAAGTATCCTCTGATACATAAATGGCTGAAGAAGTTTTGGTGCATATACAATGGAATACTACTCAGACACCAAAAAAGATTAAATAGTACCATTTGGGACAACTTAGATAGATCTTGAGAATATAATGGTAAGCAAAATAAGTCAGTAAGAAAAAAGAACTATATGATTTCACTTATATGATGGATATAAAACTGAAAGCAGCAAATCAACAAACAAGAGAAACAAACAGAAATCTCAGAGACACAGACAGTGTTATTGTGGATGGGGAAGAGAGATGGGGAGGTAACAAAGGCAAGGGGGTCAAACATGTAGTGACAGAAGCTTTGACTTTGTTTGGTGGGCACATAATGCAATAAACAGATAATGTATCCTAGAACTGTACACTTAAAACCTATATACATTTATTAACCAATGTCACTCCAATAAATTTAATTTTTAAAAGTGAAATGAATACATGCATTTAAGATTTGTCCCCATACTTTTATATAGTTGGTTTTGCTGTCACCAGAGCTATATCCTCAGAACAATCCTTTCAGACCTTCTGAAAATCTCATGCAGCTAGGGTAAACCATATTCTTCTACCTTTATCATATAATGTCTATGAAAACACATGATAAATAAATGTTATAATCAGTTAGACTCATTTCTGTGCCCCATGGTTCCATATGAACAAATAAGGCATTAATTTCCCTAGGAGGAAGCTAAACTCCCAAGATGTGGTTCAAAGCCATTTTCAATTATAATTTGTGGAACTATTACAGTCATTAATAAATAATTTTTTTTTCATTTTAAATGCTACATTTGGATGTTCTTAATTATATCACACCACCCTTCAAAAATGTTTGGGGAATATTTAATCAATAAAATGTGTAAAATTTTAAAAACTTGGATCTTTACAAGTTTTACTTTTTTGTCTATGAAAGGTTGGTTTTTCATATATTTAATATTTCCTGTGAGACAAATATTTTAAATACTTCTTTACCAAGCAAACACCTAATGTTCATTAATTATGATCTGTGATTTAACAATGCTTATTAGTCTTAGTGATACTATTTACAATATCTATAATTATTGTATCAATAAATACTACTGTAATCCTATTATGCCAGACTTATAAAGTATACAATATTCAGTTCTTCTACTAAACTAATTATGATATATTTACCTTAAAGTAAGAGTTCTCTTATCATAAGGCCTGGCTGTTGTGTGGTATTTATAAACCTAGCTGGGACTTGAATTATTATCTTCCTATAGCAGGCTGTGAAGTCTAAACATGTACCTCTTTGCTCAATTTTATTCTGTAGAGAGCCCTAGAAAGCAAAATTCTATGACAATTCAGAGTCATTTTCTTCTCATTTATCCTTGTGTGTGTGAAGTTCCTAGAGCTCCTACAGTCATACATTCCCTAAGTATAGTCATTAGCCACAGAACAATGTTTTGGTCAACAATGAATCACATATATGATGGTGGTCCCAAAAGATTGTAATGAAGCTGAAAAATTCCTATTGCCTAGAGATGTCATAGGTTTCCAAACACTGTGGTGCAATATATTATGAGTTCAAGGTGATATGGGCATAAACAAACCCGCTGTACTACCAGGCATATAAAATTATAGGACATACAGTTATGTACAATACGTAATACTTGATAATAATAATGCCTATGTTATTGGTTTACACATTTACCGTGCTATATCTTTTATAGTATACTTCTATTTATAAAAAAGATGTCTGCTCTAAAACAGTGTGCTGTGTTATGCTGGCAACAGCTTCATATGTTTGATTTACTTTAGTGTTGTTTTATGGAGTTAGTGTAACCTAAGTATACAGTACCATGTTAGTAAAGTCTACAGTGATATATGGTAACATCCAAGGCCTTCACATTCACTCACCAGACACTCACTGACTCACCGGGAGAAAATTACAATCATGCAAGCTACATCTGTGGAACTGTTTTATACAAGGGTACCATGTTTTATCCTTTATATTGTATTCTAACTATGTTTTTTTCATTATTAGATATGTTTAGATACACAAATACTTATCATTGTGTTACAATTGCCTATAGTATTCAGTATAGTTACAGCCTGTACAGACTTGTGATAGGCAATACAATACACTCTGGGTTGTATTGTATACTATCTGAGAGTATACAGTGGGGATTGTTGTATACTATCTACTTTTGTGTACGTTCAACCAATGAAGTCACAGGACAACAAAATCACCTAACAAAGAATTTTTCAGAATGTATTCCTTCAAGTCTGCATGACTGTATATTATGCATTAAAATCACTGTGTACTCCATCTCCAGAGACTCTAAGTCAGTAGGTCAATGAAACAAAGGACATCACATTGTCAACATTTTACTGGATTATTCTTATGCCATTTAACCTTGGGTCACACACTGAGAGTCACTATATTAGAGTGTGAAAATCTAGGTTCAGAATACATGGCAAACTGGGAGAAATTCCTGAAAGAATGGCTATTTTTTTCCAGTTTCAGCCTTTCCTAACAGTTTATGTGAAGACAATTAAGGTTAAATAGATGGTGATCCTTAATTTGGGTTAAATAAAAATGCAGATATTCCAAATAACTGTTATATAAAAGAGTAGCTGGCAAAAACTAAGTGGATTATGCATTTTAATAATGAAGATGTTTTAAGTAATAAAGGAGAAGTAGTAGGAGGAAGGTCATTAGATGCGAATATAGCTATGGAAATCACCATTAAGAATGATATCTTAAAGATCTCAAAATTAAACAACAAAAAACAAAACTGAGGGGTAGTCAGCATAACTAAGAAAAAAATTTAAATGGTGGAAATTTCTGGTCAAGATGGTGGAATAGGTAAATACTTTGTTCACCTCCTCCCATGATCACATCAAAATTACAACTAAATCATAGAACAACCACCTTTGAAAAACATCTGAAGACTAATGGAACAGAACTCCTGTAACCAAGGATGTAAAGAAGAAACCACACTGAGATTAAAAGAAGGGGTGAAGAGGTGAAATGAAGTGGTCCCATACCTACAGTGTGGCAGTTAAGAATCAGGAGGGATATTGTGGCTGCAGAGGTTCCCCCTGAGGAATGAAGGGGTCCCACCCCCATTTCAGACTCCCCAGGTCAGACAGTCAGAGCTCTAGTAATAGGAACGGGAGATCCCACAATATCTGGTTGTGAAAATCAGTGGGAATTCCACCTGGGTGAGACAAAGGTTTGCTGGATTCCCACGCATTCCTTGTAAAGGGCCTGTGCATAGACTTAGTTGTTAACTACCTCCCTCTGAGCTCCGTTGCTGAGGAAGAAGCTTTTAAAGCACCAGTGACATACAAGGATGAAGTGAATTGTCTGGCATCAGAGTGATGTTTGGAGGGACAACTGTCTCTGGAACTAAACTTCTGACAGGCACCACAGTTCCTTATTGAGCCCTCCCATCACCCAGACTACAGACACAGGTGGGAACCAAGTATGAGTCTCTATCAAACTTACCCCACCCTGCTGATTCTCTGAGAACCTGCCCTACCCAAACCATACACAAACTGAATCATCTTGTAGTGGATGTTCCACACAAGATTCCAACCTCAGTCCATTCAGAGGACTTCCCTAAAATTTCTCAAAGATTTACAATGTCATACAATCAGCAGCTGACTTGTAACTCTTGCCAAGCTGCCCCAAGCACTAGTTACAGTCAGCCTCAGTTTGCAGCATAGCCTCTTCCAGGCACCTCCAATTCTAGTATAAGCAGTTACCACTGCATATCTCTTTGTAGCCCCTACAAGGTGGTATTTTTCCAGGCCAGGCATTTGATAGACCTATACCTGCACCAGAGTCGCTTCCAAGAGGACCCAGAACTAACATACTTAGTGGCTGGCTTCATATCACACCAGAGCATCACCCAATTTGCTCCAAATGACACACCCAAAAGATAGACTTGGCAGGCACCATGGCCCCACTTGAGCAAATCCAACTGTTTGGGGTCAGCCCCTGCACTAGAGCTTATGTGCTATAGTGCTGGTCAACCTGAAGGTCAGGTATACCCACTGATGTGCCAACAGCAATCCAGTATCAACTACTACAGGAGGGTACATGACTCACACAAGGGTCACCCCTGGACAACCCACCCAGGTGACTAGGAAGTCTTCATCACTGGGCCTCATAGGACATCTGCTGCATAAGGCCACCCTGCCAAGACTAAGAAATGTAGCAAATCTACTCAAAACATAGCAATACTCAGCGAGGCAGCCAAAATGAGAAAACAACGAAACACGTCCCAAATGAAAGAGTAGGACAAAAGTCCATAAAAAGAACTACACAAAATGGGGGAAAGCAATATAACTTATACAGAATTTTAAACCCTGGTTATGAGAGTGTTCAATAACTTAGAGCACACACAGGTGGCAAACACAAGGCCTTCGGGCCAAATCTGATCCTCCACCTTGTTTTATCTGGCCTGGCACCTTATTTCTACCTGGTGGCAGCACCGAGATCTCACTTAACTATTAAGGAGTTGTTACATTTATACAGTCCTAAAATTACATTCAGCCCTTTGAAGGCAACCACGAGGATGATGTGGTGCCTGGTGAAAATGAGTTTGACACCTCTGCCTTAGATTATAAATTGATACAAACAGAGATACCATAAATAAGAACCAGTCTGAAATGAAGGTTACAAAAACTGAAATGAGAAATGCATTAGATGGAATCAATAGCATACTAGATAAAGCAGAAGATAATCAGCAATTTGGAAGACAGGATAGTGGAAAACACTGAATCAAAACAGAAAAAAAAGAACAAAAAGAAAAGGAAGTTTAAGGAACCTCCAGGAAAACTTCAAGTATAACAACATTTGCATCATAGTGGGACCAAGAGGAGAGAGCAAGGGCTTAAAAACCTGTTTGAAGAAATAATGACTGAAAACATCCCTAACCTGGTGAAGGAAAGAGACATGCAAATCCAGGAGGCACAGAGAGTCTCAAATAAGACACATCGTAATTTATATGCCAAAGGTTAAAGGCAAAGAGAGATTCTTAAAAGCGGCAAGAGGAAAGCAATTAGTCATGTACAAGGGATCTCCCATAAGATTGTCAGATGATTGCTCAATAGAAACATTTCAGGTGAGAAGAGATTACTTACAAATATTCAAAGTGATGAAAACAAGGACCTAAAACCAAGATTCTTTTACCCAGCTACACTTTCATTTAGAATTAAAGGGCAGATAAAAAGCTACTCAGACAGGAAAAAGGTAAGGAGTTCATCATCACCAAACCAGTATTATAAGAAATGTTAAAAAGACATTTTGAAGAAGAAGGAGAAGAAGAACAAGACATTAAAATATGAATAATAAAATGCCAACAACTGCAAGCCTATCAATAATTACTTTAAATAAAAATGAGTTAAATACCCATTTAAAAGATACAGGGTGGCTGAATACAGAAGAAATAAGACCCTTACATATGCTGCCTACAAGAGACACACTTCAGATTGAAATACACACACAGACTAAAGTAAAGGGATGAAAAGAGATATTTTATGCAAATAATAATCTTTAAAAAGTTGGGGTAGTAATATTTATATCAGGCAAAATAGACTTTCAAACAAAGGCTATAACTAGAGACAAAGAGAAACATTTCAGACACAATAGCCAAGATATAGAAGTAACCTAAGTGAACACTTTTGGAGTTATGGCGATGGTGGATATCTGAGATAATCTGCTGGGAATTTCTTGGGTTGACAGTTCATGGATCCCCACCTTGAACAGTGGAAATGTCCTGGATTACTTTTCAGAAAGAAGTAATCCCTTTTATGACAGAACATGTAATAATGAAGTGGTCAAAATGCAGAGACTAACATTAGAACACTTAAAGTAAGTTATTATAAGAAGGCAGGATCTTTACCAACTAGAGGTTCTGCAGTAAACATTTCTTTCAAGCTGTGGATCATGAAGTACAGAGTAGAAGTTTTGGAAGAACTGAAGTTCTGTTTGGTCAGATGGTTGGAGTAGAATACATCCTTTTATATGCTCAGGAGCCCATTATTTTCATTATTCAGAAGCAACAGCATTAGTCCCCTACCCAAGTTATCCCACTGGCTTATTACTATATCATTGCTGGAGTGATCTATCAGGCACCAGACTTAGGATCAGTTATAACCTCTAGAGTGCTTACTGCAGTGCACGGCATTCAGTCAGCTTTTGATGAAGCTATGTCATACTGTCGATATCATCCTTCCAAAGGGTATTGGTTGCACTTCAAAGATCATAAAGAGCAAGATAAAGTCAAACCTAAAACCAAAAAGAAAGAAGAACCAAGCTCTATTTTCCAGAGGCAATGTGTGGATGCCTTACTCCTAGACCTGAGACAAAAGTTTCCACCCAAATTTGTGCAGTGAAAGTTTGGAGAAAAGCCTGTCCCAGTGGATCAGACAAAGAAAAAGGCAGAACCTACACCAGAAAGTGTAAAATCTGAGGAGAAGGAGACCACAAAGAACATCCAACAGACTGTGAGCACCAAAGGCCCCCTGAAAAGCAAATGAGACTTCAGTGAGTATTGGACGAGAGAGAAGCTTCCAAGACTGCTTGTCCATTATTATACCTCATTACTGTGAAAGTCTCTTGACTTTAAGAGTTTTGTGTCACAACCCTTTCATTTGTGTAGAATGTGCTTTTTCTTTAAGAAAGGATATAAGGACCATTAAGCTATTGAGATGGGTATTTATTTGGGTCTTTTGTAAGCTTGAGGGACTTGATCGGCCCTCTTACTCACATGTGTACTGACTGCTTTTTTGTGTTTAAAACCAAATGAAGGTCTTTGTCTAAATTAAAAAAAAGAAGTAACCTAAGTGTCCATAGTTACACATATGGATAAACAAGATGTGGTATTATATATAATGGAATATTACTCAGCCATCAGAAAAGAATATCTTACCATTTGCAACAATTGGATAGACCTAGAGGGCAGTATGCTAAGTAAAATATGTCAGAGAAAGGCAAATACCATATTATTTCACTTATATGTGGAATCTAAAAATCATAATAAATAATCTTTACAGAAACAAACTCATATATATAAGAACAAACTATTAGTTGCCAGATGGTAATGGGGTTATGGGGCTGGGAGAAAAAGGTAAAGGAATTAATAAGAAAAAAAAGTCAGTTACAAAATAGTCACAGGGTTGTAAACTATAGTATAGGGAATATAGTGATAAATATGTATAGTGCCAGATGAGTACTAAACTTATGGGGGAGGTCAATTCTTAAGTTATATAAATGTCTAACCACTATACTGTATACCTGAAACTAGTTTTGAAAGTCAATTGTAAGTTAAAAACAAATACATTTTTAAAACAAGTTTAATGCATCATGTAAATGGTGAACATGAGTATAATATTAACTCATTAATAATATTATTTATACATATTGTGATTTAAAATTTATTTTTTGATTAAAAAGATAAGTCAGACAAATCTTTTTAACCCTGTATCCTAGTTTTGACTAAGTCTATACAATTTATACATGTTGTGATTAACTGCATTGTTAATCACATCTAAACTGAACACATATATTTATGGAAAAGAATAGACTCTAGTAAAATGTCTTCTGAGATGATAATAATACTTTCTTGTCCTGGCTGGTGTAGCTCAGCAGATTGAACACCAGACTGTCAACCAAAGGGTAGCTGGTTTGATTCCCAGTCAGGGCACATGTCTGGGTTGCGGGACAGGTCCCCAGTAGGGGGTGTTCGAGATCCAACAGATTGATGTTTCTCTCTCTCTCTTTCTCCCTCCCTTCTTCTCTCTAAAAATGAATTAATAAAACCTTTAAAAAATGAAGTCTCAATACAGTCTCAAATAAAGTCTCAACCTTTAAAAATTACAGTCTCAATGAGTATAGTTCAGAAGATCGGAACAGAACAATATATAGTTGCAAGCGCTATGACAGAGATAAAAGGTAGGATGGGTTCTGACAAGTCATTTTGTGTTCTTATAGAGTCACCTACAATGTGAACACTGACCACAATGATAATGAGCGAATTCAATTTTTGTTTATCTTAGCATGTACAAAGCCAATCTTATTTTAAATATAGTTTATGTAATTTTAAAGTTCCTTTCTTTGCCTATTTTCCCAAGTCTTGACAGTTTCTGGTTACAAAATAACACAAAATATGTTATATAACAAAAAACAGAAAGCTACAAGTTTTCAGTATTATCTTGTTCTTTGATTCAAATTATTCTAACACCCATGTTTAAATTGGTGGCGTCATGTTTTATATTTACTATGTTCAAACTTGTATTCAGTAGTTTCAGCAAATATTTATTGTGTGCATATTAGGTTCTAAACATAGTTTCTGAACTCTGAATATGCAGTAATGTGCAAAACCAACAATAAACACTGATGTATAAAGCTTATATTCTAAAGAAGGAAGAGAGATAAACAAATGTGAAATATATCAGATGGAGTTATGCAAGAGACAGAAAATTAGCACACAGAGAAGGGTAGAATATAACGTGACATAGCATTGTTGTACAGAGCCACAAGGGATTTTTTTAAGGAAAATCTTCTCTGAGAAGATAATTTCTGAGAAGAGCAAGTCTTACTCTACTGAGTGCGGTTCACTGTTCTTATTGTACCCTTAGTAGTACTCTTTTCTAGGATAGTCCATTTAAATTGTTTACCAGTGTTCTTTTGATTTAAAACAAGACAAAAATAGCCTCCACACCATAGCAGTTTGTGAGAAGGCCAAGCAGGCAGCCAAGTTTTCCAAATAATAACTTCATCAAGATGTCCAGTGATAGACAATGGTCTGATGATGATAGCCTCAGCATCAGCAGTGGTAGTTCTGATGCAAACCAGTGAGACCCAGCCACACTAGAGCCAGAAGAAGAAGAAGAAGAAGAAGAAGAAGAAGAAGAAGAAGAAGAAGAAGAAGAAGAAGAAGAAGAAGAAGAACAAGAAGAACAAGAAGAAGAACAAGAAGAAGAACAAGAACAAGAAGAAAACTTTCCATGCAGTGAAGAAAAACATCAAACTCTCTAGCAAAACCATGGCTAACTCATCCACTAGTGTTAAAAGAATTCAGAAAGAGCTACCCAAAATAACCCTTGATTCTTTTCCTAATTTCAGAGCTGGACCTAAAGGAGGTAACATTTATGAATGGAGATTGATTATATTTGCCCCACCAGTGGTATGTTTTTTCTGGGTGGTATATTTTTTCCAGGTGTCACAATTTCATCCCAGTATCCATTTAAACTACCGAAAGTTACTTTCCACATCAGAATCTATCACTGCAACATCAACAGTCAGGGAGTCATCTGTATGGACACCCTAAAAATAACTGGAGTCCTGCTTTGACTATTTCAAAGGTTTTTGATAGACTGCTACCCTGCAGATCCTCTGGTTGGAAGTGTAGCCACTCAGTATTAGAGCAGAACATGATAGGACAACCAGACAGTTGACTAAGAGATAGGCAACATAATTCACATAATTTATATGTAGGGTGAAGGAGCAGGTGACATCTTCTCACCATGCAGCACATCTTTACAGCCTTTACAGTATGGCCTTCCGTATATATGATGTACTGATCCTACTTTCTACTTTTACTCTTTGTAGACTGGGAGACTCCCCCAAAAGGTAAATACTATCAAGAATAGAACTTTGTAGCTGTAGAATAGTTATGATTAAAATGCCAACTAGCAAGTCTGTTTCTTTGGGATATCAAAATATATTCTGTGATGTACTACGGATACTGTTCCTGAAGCCTACTAAATATTATAGTGTATTTTAGCCTAATTCATTATCTATATGAAGTTATAAAAGTAGCTGTAGATCACTAGGAATTATGCCATTTGTATTAAACCCAGATCTATCTCTGAGTATGTGGTTAAGGCTGTTGTGAAAAAATGTTTTACATTTTGCCTTTGCCAGTTTGTAATGAGAGGATTTCACTTTACCCTTTGAGGCTCAAAGAGCACCTGTTGTATCATCTCAAACACAATAAACATGATCCTGAAAGTATAAAACATTTTAAAAGAATAAAAAATTAAAAATAAAATAGAGACAGAAATGAAACTTAAAAAAAAAACCCAAATTCCTAACACCTGACCAAAAAACATCTCAACTTAGTTGCACAAGCATTGTGAAACTGGACTCACTCCCTCAAATGTCATAGCTCAGATCCAATTTTTCTCATAGGTATAATTTAACCTGCAGTTGGAGGTTTCAGAGAGTATGAATTGCTTTCCAAGCTACTGGCTTTATTAAGGAAAACCAGGTACAGTTCTGCCACACCAAATCACAACTCTGGTCCCTCGAATACATTATCATTCTAGGCTCTCAGGTCTGTGCTGGCCCCTGTACCTCTGTGAGTCATACAGCTTCAACTTCCACTTGACTGCCACAACTAAAACATCAATTACAGCACCTGAATATTTCCCTTCCTTTTCTCTTTTTATGTGGTAAGCTACATCTATTTATTGACAATAATATACTTTTTAAAAATTTTATTGCTATGCGTTTGAAGCTTAATAAGATATGAAGTTTGATGGAAGTAGAAGTATATTCCAGAATGCATTCAGCTATCTACAGAAGACCCTTGATTAGTAGTTAAAAAGTTTGTGTGTCTTCTGTGTATAAAATCTCAATCTTCAAACCATCCATAAGAATAAGAACTGTATATAATATGTTTGATAAATATGAATGACTTGTTCCAATGATTTAATGTATTAATAAGTACTACCTTACTAGTAGGAAATTACATAACTGGCCATCAGATAAGACAATAGCCAAGGGTGCATTATTTCAGAGAAAGGGAAAAAGTAAGGTTGAAGAAGAGTTTGTATGGGTCATTGTTCATATTTAGCCTTTTCCTTCCCCATTAACTATAGAATGCTTAATTGGAGTGTTGTAAAACATTGTCTTATTGTCCACCAAGGGCACACTGGACCATTGAAAAATGCACTTTAAAAGGCTGAGCAAAACAATGTTCCAGTGTTTGGCTTTAGGAAAAGACTTCAAGAGATTCAAGTTATACAATCCGCAACAACAAAGTTTTATATATGATGATTATAGAATTCTCTCCTACTAAAGGTCTTACTGAGACTACAAAAATGCTTTCAACAGATATAAATGAATTTAATTGATTTCTTCAAAGAACTTCACATCAAAACAGGAGAATATACATACTTTTAATGTGTACATGTTAGACCACATGTTAGGACACAAAACAAGTCTCAATAAATTTAGAATATTGAAATCATGCCAAGCATCTTCTCTGGCCACAATACTATGAAACTAGAAATCAATCACAAGACAAACACTGAAAAATACACAAAGACATGGAAGCTAAATAAGATTATTATTAAACAATGAATGGGTCAACAATGAGATCAAGCAAGAAATCAAAACATACATTGAGACAAATGAAAATGAGAACATAACAATCCAAAATCTGTGGGACACAGGGAAAGTAATCCTAAGAGGGAAATTCATAGCATTACAGGCTTATCTCTAAAAACAAAAAAAAAAAGGTCCAATAAACAATTTAACTTTACACTTAAAGGAAATTAAAAAAAAAAAAGACCAGAGTATGCAGTGGGAAAGAAATAATAAAGATGAGAGCACAGATAAAGGAAGTATATTTAAAAAAATCAATCAAATCAAGGATATGTTCTTTAAAAAGATAAAACAATTGACAAATATTTAACCAGACTCATCAAGAAAAGAGAGAGAGGGCCCAATAAATAAAATCAGAAATGAAAGAGGAGAAATAACAGCTGACACCAAAGAAATACAAAGAATTGTAAGAAAATATTATGAACAACTATAGACCAACAAATTGGACAACCTGGATGAAATGTGTAAATTCCTAGAAATATACAATCTTCCCAAAATGAATCATGAAGAACCAGAGAATCTGAACAGACAGATTACATCTAGTGAAACTGAAGCAGTAATAAAAAAAAATTCCAACAAACAGAAGTCTTGGACCAGGTGGCTTCACAGGTAAATTTTACTAAATATTCTGGGAAGAACTAACACCACTTCTCAAGATATTTCAAAAAATTCAAGAGGGGTGAAGGATTTCAAGCTCAATTTACAAGGCCAGCATTATCCTAATTCCAAAACTAGATAAAGACACTACAAAAAAAAGGAAAATATGGGCCATGATCTGTGATGAACATAGCTGCTAAAAATCTTCAACAAAATATTAGCAAACTGAATATAACAATACATCAAATAGATCATATACCATGAGCAAGTGGGATTTATTCCAGAGGTGGGAGGTTGGTACAACATTCATAAATCAATAAATGTGATATCAGCAGTAATTGAGTGGATCAAAAAATCATGGCACATTTACATAGTGGAATACTACACAGCAGAAAGAAAGAAGAAATTCCTACCCTTCATGACAGCTTGGATGGAACTGAAGAATATGCTAAATGAAATAAGCCAGGCAGTGAAAGACAAATATCATATGATCTCACCCCTATGTGGAACCTAAGTAACAAAAAAACAAAAGAAAAAAATAGAACCAGAAACATGGAAATAAAGAACAAACTGACAGTAACCAGAGGGGAAGGCAGAGGGGGATAACAGAGGAAGAAAGGGGAAGGGCCAAGTCAAGGAACATGTGAAAAGGACTCATGGACATAGACAAGGGTATTGGGATTGACTGTGGGACTAGGGGGTGGGCAGGGCACAGGAGAGCCATGGGGTAAAAACTGATAAAACTTTAATTGTACAATAATAAAAAATAAATATGATATACCACATAAGCAAAATGAAGGATAAAAATCACATGATCATATCAATAGCTGCAGAGAAATCATTTGATAAAATCTATCACTCATTTATGATAAAAACTCTCAGTGAACTTGGAATAGAGGGAACATAACTAAATGTAATAAAGGCTGTATATGACAATCCCATGGACAGCATCATACTCAACAGGTAAAAACAACAAGTGTTCCCCTTAAGATCAGGAACAAGAAAGGAATGTTCATAGTCACCACTTTTATTCAACATAGTGCTGGAATTCCCAGCCACAGCAATCAGACAAGGAGAAAAAATAAAAGGCGCCTGAATTGGAAAGAAAAAAGTAAATCTGCCTTTATTTGCATATGACATGATACTGCACACAGAGAACCCCAAAGAGTCCACCAAGAAACTACTAGAACTGATAAATGAATTCAGTAAAGTGGCAGGATACAAAATAAATATCCAGAAATCTGTTGCATTTTTATATGCCAATAATGAACTAACAGAAAGGGATAGTAAGAAAAAAATCCCATTCACAATTGCTTCAAATACAATACCTAGAAATAAGTCTAATCAAAAAATAAGTCTAAAAGATCTGTACTTGGAAAACTGTAAGACACTGAAGAAACTAAAAATATACAAATAAGTAGAAGCATATATAGTGTTCATGAGCAGAAGAATCAATATCATTAAAATCTCCATGCTACCCAAAGCAATCTATAAATTCAGTGCAAATTCTATCAAGATTCTAATGATCTATTTCACAGAACTAGAAAAAACATCCTAAAAATGTATATGGAACCACAAAAGGCCCTGCATAACAACAGTGATCCTGAGAAAGAAGAACAAAGTTGGAGGAATCACCTTACCTAACATCAAACTATATTATAAGGCTATACTAATCAAAACTTTTTTTTATGGTACTGGCATAAAAAAAGACAATGGAACAGAATAGAGAGCCCAGAAATAAACCCATGTCTTTATAGTCAATTAATATTTGACAGAGGAAGAAAGCACATTCAATGGGATAAAGATAATTTATTCAATAAATGATGTTGGGAAAATTGGACAGATATGTGCAGAAAAATAGAACTAAACCACCTTCTTATACCACACACAAGAATAAATTCACAATGGATTGAAGACTTAAACGTTAAACTTGAAACCATAAAAACCATAGAAGGAAACACAGTGAGCCAAATCTCAGCCATTGCTCATAGCAATATTTTAGTGGATATATCTCTCCAGGCAAGAGAAACAGAAGAAAAAATAAACAAATGAGATTACATCAAATTAAACATTTTTGCACAGCAAAAGAGCCCATCTACAAAACAAAAAACAACCCAGGGATTGGGAGAACATATTTGCCAATACATCTAATAAGGGGTTAATATCCAAAGTCTATAAAGAACTTACAAAGCTCAACATCAAAAAAACAAACAATCCAATCAACCAAAAACTTGAATGTATGGTGGTTATAGAATACTCTCCCACTAAAGATTTTGTTGAGATTACAGCAATGCTGCCTCAACAGACAAAAAACACAAATTGATTTTCAAGATGTTCTTTCTTTCATTGGTTACGTGGCAAAAATGTTTTCTAAGGGGGATAAACAGACTTTCATTTTTAAGAATAAAAGAGGACCTAATGCTACATTTAAACATATCAAACTGACATTAATGTGGTCGTAGCCAGGAATGTTGACTAAATTCAAATTAAGAGTTATTATTGAATGCATAATAATTTTGTACTATTTATATGAATTTTTACATTTTCCCAATGAAGTAGAAATATATTCAGTCATATCATCAATTTTATTGATGTTTCATTAAAATAATTGAAAATAAATTCTATAAAATTTTGAAATAGTTCTTACTGAGCTGCTTTAGTTCTTTTTTTACCATATATCGCAGTGAGTACACACTGTATGTTTTGTGTTTTTGTGAGCTATTTGTGTGTGTGTGTGTGTGTGTGTCTGATTACTTTGTTTTTACATCCACAAGAAAATCTTCAGTAGAGTAGTTTATCTTGTATTTTTCTCCCTAAAATTACTGTCTGGCTTGCAAAAGAAATCTCTAACTTAGTGTAACTATGAATAATAAAAGGAAGTTATCAGAAAGCCTATCTCTGAAGAAGTGAATGAGGTATGAGTGATTTAGATTGTGATGAAATTTTACCTTACTCCCTGGGTTAAAATTTCCAGTTACCAATTCCTACATGCTTAAGTTACAGGCCAGAATGGACCCCCAAAACATAGGTGGTCTGATTCATACTCTGAGAGGTCCAAGCTACCTACCAATTACAGATGCTCAATATCCTCAACTTCTTGGATTGGAGGGCAAATTTAAAACAGTAAGCCCCAAAATTGTATACTAAACATTACAAAATAAGCTTATCGAGGAAAAACAAAAACAGCAAGACGAAAAAAAAAAGGTGAGCTAAAGAATTAAATTTATATTATATAACTTTCACACAAAAAATAACCTACCAGAAACTACATTCCTAAAAGGTAAGCAGAAACCAAGGTATTTGATTTATCTAAGATAACCAAGTAAGCAAAACACAGTATGAAAAGATTATTATTGTGTTAGACCTCATTTTGCCTGTCAGAGGAAGTGTTGGGCATGAATGGATTAAACACATTCCTTTGAAATGGACTCATGTTCCCTGTAAAATCACATAGAAAAAACTCCATCTACATCAGAAACTCTTAATAATCAAGAAGATAAAATGAATGATCTACTCTGTGGGTGAAAAGTCAGTATTGTTGTCATAAGCACAGTGCATGGATGACTGTCAGACATGTTATGGACATTTGAATGCCCAAGATAGCACAGGTGTGAGCCATTACTAGGTTTCTACTTACTAGGACGGGCTCACTATATTGACTGACAAACTCTAGTGTATGTTTCCAGTAATAAAACATACAAAAAACAAATAAATAAAACTTGTAACTCGGTATGACACCATGTCTTCAAGAAATCAATCTGGAGGTAAGTTATTGTACTGAACCCCTTTTACATTAAAAGTTGAAGTTAGTTTTTCTGCCCTGGAATATACTTTATTTTGGAAATGATGTGTCTCCTCTCCCTCCAAATATCTAGGCAAGCATTTTTACACAATCCATCATACATATCTTACATAATAATGACTTACTCCAAGAGTTAATAAGCTTAATAAGCTTAATAACAGCAAACTATATCTAGCTCTCATATTGATTCTTGCAATAATGAAATCTTATTAATTAATTAATTGATAATGGTTATAAACAGACTTATATATCCCAGGTACTATGTTAATAATTTTACATGCCGTTTCATATTTAGTGCTCGAAACAATGTTTCAAGTAAATATTACTCTAATTTTACAGGCTAGGAAATGAACACACTGGTGAATCTAAGTAACATGAGTAAAGTATCACATTAGAAGCTAGCAGAGACAGAATGTAAGCCTATAGCTCACCAGCTTAAAAATCTATGTTCTGAAGTAATTAAACTATATATATAAAACAATATATAATTTTATTATTTAAATTATTTTACATATATTTATGTATGCATGTATATCAGAGATAGCTTCTCATTACTCAAAGTACTATTAACAATTCTATAGAAGGCATGCAATATCTTTATGCCTAATATTATGTTTTCCATTCCAAATCTGGAAGAATATCAAATATTGGACCACAACTAGTATTGAGTCACTTAGTTATAGAGAGAATTAAAAATCTATGGGAAAAAAATAAACCTTTTAGTCTTTATGAAAAGACGTTTGAACAAATGCAGTTTGGGCTGATAGGAAAAGATGGATCTGATATGTTAAATGCTTTCCTCAATAGAAATATTGTTACTAAGAAAAAGGCAAACATATAGACACACACACACAGAGAATATATTTGATGATACAGTAACATTTTCTATTGAGGTTTATACTCCTTAGCAGCAACGTAAGTTGAGTAAGAGCTGTAAGAACAGCAAAGTTGATTCCAAAATGATGATGGAAAAATTCCATGCCACGTATAACACGTCCTAAGGCTATGACCTACCACAATCAGGACACAATTCTTCTGTATAAAACCTATTCCATCAAGCAAGGTTAACATTCTGTGACCCATAGTGACCAAATCAGACAATTTTTTAGTATGAAACTGTCATTTCCTAAGCTGTCTACACATCACAGAAATGACTTTGTCACTCCAAAGACCAACTGAATTGGAATGCATGTTACTGGTGTCCTGACATTTGTATTTGGAAGAATGACATAAACTTCTGATAGACAATTAATATTGATATATAATACATAATACAGCCCAGTGAAGAATCAGACTTGGTACAACTTCTGGATGTGCTCCAAGAAAACTCTGTGGTCCCAAGAAAGTTTTGAAAAGTATGTAGGCTTTACTTCTACACTGTGAAGTTAGATAAATTAACTACTCAATATTCACTCAAGGTACTTTTCACCTTTTTCTTATACTAAATTATTGATCTATAATACTCCTGCTATGGCACTGACACAAACTGATTTTCTAGAGTTATTGTAAAGATAACATCATCCATATTTACTTCGGATGCAAGACTTCTTGATTTTTGTTTTTTTAACGTACCTAAACATTTTCTTAATAATCCACAGGAATTGGTAAGTATGTGTATTCTTAAATGGTATAAAACAACTTGATTCTAAAATTAGCCATCTATATAGTATATAGCATTATTGAGTCTAGAAAAGAAACTATGAATTAGGTGCCAAATATTAATGTGTACATACTTCAGCCTTATTTTGGTCATTTAGAAGTTATAGACAATATCATAGTACCAGATCTTATCTGAACTTCACTTTTATTTATTTTTTCCTACAGGAGCACAAATGCCAAAACTCATCATTTGCAAAGCACAGCAGGTGTCAGGAGAAGTGGGTGGCTGCATTGTTTTCTTTCTCTCATACTGACAAACTTATTTTTGAAAATTCACATTTCATTTTGCCAAAAAAATCAAACTGTATTTTCACAGTAATCTTTCTTTGTCTCTATTCCTCAGAGAAGAAAATAACTTTTGTTATGAAACTCATAATTAGGAATGAATTTCTTAGTTGAACATTAGAATAACTCTGTGGCTTAACTTTTTTGTGCAAACTAAAATATCAGTTATTTTTAAAAATAGTTTCATCTATGTAGAATGTGAGAGGCTTATACATATTAAAATTATATATTAATTATATATTATTCATTTTAAAAGAGAATATGCTCTCATCTGGTTTTATTGAATTAATTAATTTTAATATGCTGTGATATTTACCTAGATAGAATGTTCACTTATTTGCATAAAATTAAAATCTATATGAAAAACATAACATCTGTTTATTATTTTTCTGTTGAAAACAAACAAGTGAGTAGATTTCTAATAATTACAAAGTTCTCTAGAAGATTAGATAATTGTTTACCTATGCCCACATTTTACAACTAAAAATGGAAATTACTCACAGTGGCTATAAGTAGGATGTGGCCTTCATATTTCACATGGAATTGAGGGAATTGAAGGATGTTAAGTGAGTTTGTAAAACTTGCTTATTTTTTGAAAGATTTTGTTTACTTATTTTTAGAGAGAAGGGAAGAGAAAGAGAAAGTGTGGGAGAGAAATATCAATGTGTGGAGTGGCCTCTCCTGGGGACCTGGCCCACAACCCAGGCATGTGCCTTGAGTGGGAATCAAACCAGTGACCCTTTGGTTTGCAGTCTGACACTTAATCCACTGAGCCACACCAGCCAGGCCTCTTTTACAGGTAATTTCTTCAAAGGAAGACAGCTTTTATCATAGTAAAGCTGAATTTGGAGTCTCATTTCCAGGTTTATTACAATTCACTGTCAGTTCCTGGATGATTACTATTCCTGGTCTATTATTAAAGAGTAAAGAAGAGGAAACAGATGTTGGAAAACAAAGGCTAATAAATACAACCAAATAAAGACTTCAGATGAAAATATACATCAGAAGCTGGATTTGCTTCCACCATATGGAGATTAAATAAAGTGGCCAAACCTTCTCCTGAAGGCAGGATGCAGAAGGTACACATGAATCATGTCAGTAACTGTGTCACCAACACCAAGTCGATCTGCACTTTTCTCAATTTTTCTTCAGATACAAAAATTTAGTTATCATTTTTCCATTTCTTCAATTTGCTTCAGTATGGCTTTAGCCCCTATTTCTTCCTTTCTCTGTTTTTCTTTTTTACTGATTTATTGGGGTGGCACTGGTTAACAAAATTATACAGATTGCAGATCCCCCATTCTATGACACGTCATCTGTAAACTGTGTTATGTGTTCACTACCCCTCTTCAAGTCTCCT
>PVKM010022224.1:0-21987 GCA_004027735.1 Carollia perspicillata
GTATACTAGTTATAATATTGAAGAGTGTAATGTAATGATGGGGTAGAAAGTATAACTCTACAGAAATTATAATTAGTGACTTTTTAACAACTCAGTAGTGTGAGAACCCATGACTCAGTAGACAGATGAGACAGAAGATACAGATGTTCAATAAAACAGTGTCCAAGGTGAATTATTTATGCAGGATCAGAAACTTTCTAACATTTTTATTGTATGTTGCTTTTAGTTGGCTATCAACAACAACAAAGAGAAAACAGCACACAATAAGCTAATCTCCATGAATACTGATAGATTTTTGCAGTTGCTTTGAAGATTAATATATGCTATTATCACATAATATTACTTAAAAAGGCCTAATGAAAATGATCTAAGAAAATAAAGATAATAAATAACGGTAAAAGGGTGTAATTATGATTAAGTTACCTTGTAATAACAATGAAAATGGATTTACTTTTTATTTTTTTAAATCTTTATTGTCTTTTTTTCCATCACATTTAGTCCCCTTAAACCTCCTCCCCCAACCCCCAGAAAATGTATTTAGAAGTCAAAGATCCACCTTTTAGGAAGTCTCATTACTGAACTTCCATCACAATTCATTTTCTTCTTCTAAATCATATCACCAAAAGTGACATTTGAAACAAACATCAAAATTGAGCAGAGCTTTATTTGCCTTTTTTTGTCCCTGTTGCGGCAGCCGCAGGGGAAGCATGGCCTTTGGGATGAAACACGGCCGTGTTTCTAAGCAGGGAGCTGCCTGCCTTTCCTCAGGGCGCCAGCAGCTCTTTCACACATGGCCACCAGCATGGACGTTCAGAAGGGGTTTGAAAGATCAGCCTTGTCACTTGTGTCACCTCTCCGCCCACTGACTCCACGCCTGACAAACACTGAAAACTGAGACTGACAAGTGGCTGTCACCTACAGACAGTCTCAGGGATCTCCTGTAAGGGCAAAGCCTGAATATGGAGCTGAGCGTCCTCTATCACACTCCCAACTTAGAGAAAACAGAACCCAGTAGAACTAAAACTGCTAAGTGAATTATGTATAAAGTGCATAAGCTAGGAAAAGGAGGTACCACAAGTAAAAGAATGTGAAAAGCCAAGAAGATAGATTACATAGATTTTTATCTTGACCTGTTTCTAGTATCTTTATACATGGCCTTTTTCTTTCACTAATATGTTGTACACTTGTGTCTAATATGTACACACATTAGATCCTTGCTCCAACAGTGTTCTAATTGTTCTACACTATGGAATTTATTATAGGTCAGACTCACTATGAATCTTATCCATGGACAGTTATTATTGGAAGGACAAGAAAACATAATTGAAATGCTTAGCATAGTCCTCCACTGTGCATCTGTGACAATGCATGGATTAGACATATATTGCAGGGTTTATACTATTTTACCTCAGTGTTATAATTACTTCTCTGCCTTTTGGGCCAAGATTCAGAAATCTAAGCCAGAGTAGCCAACTTCTGAGTTACCATCTGGTGATTAACCCCCAAAAATATCAGAGTAGCTTCTTCCCACAATTCCTTGCCTTATTCCATTTTCTGTCCTCTGCCTTCTTCACACTATTAAACTGTAATAGAGACCAGAGGGAACTATATCTCTCTCGTGTTAAGCATGTCTTATATTGTCTTACATTGTCTAGGCATTATAGTAATGGGCACCTCCAAAGAAACTGGAGATGAAGTGAGGCACCTAAATCAATGTTCAGAATAGCAGAACCACTACTACTTTGCCTGGGGAAGGAGTCTGGTGTGGGGGCCAGAAGAGGGCCATGAATCAGACCGGGCTGGGTATGAGCACCTGCCCTATTTCTCACTATGTCTATGAGCCTCGAGCAAGTTAGCTAACTCTCTGTGCCTCGGTTTCCTCAACTTTAAACTGGAGATAAGAGTACTCAGTCCATTGATTCCTACCAAGATCAAATGAATTGAAATAAGTAAAGTGCTTTATTAAGTGAACAATAAATAAATATTGACTAATTATATAATACATCATGTTTAAATATCTCCTTTTAGCCAACTGTATAGAACAACGGGATGTATAGTTTTTCCTATCAGATAATTATGAGGATTAGATAAATATTTATTAATTTAATGAAGTCAACATCCACCTGAATAATTGTGACATTACATAGCTGTGATTATTAATGACATTGGTTTATCAAATGGTACATGTAATCCTATGGTACAGATGTTGGAAATAGGAAACTCTTTCCATTATACTTGTAGTTGGTTCTTAGGGATGAACTTATCAATATCTTGGTTATTCCAGTTTTGTTTAAAAAAAGCTTATTAAAATATGTGAAATATACCTTCTTGAAAAAAAACTATATGGTATTAATATTTTACCTTGAAAAAATTTTAGTGTAAATGTTTAGGACTTTTTTTAATGTTCCCAAGGGAAACATTTAAATTCTTTCAAAAACAAAAAGCCCACTTATTAAAAGTGCTCAATAAGATCTAAAATGAAAATAGCACTTTATTTTCTAACATTATATAAAAGAAACTTGTCTGAAAAAGATAATTACTATATGGGCCCAAATCTCACATTTTCTAGCACGGAGTAGGCATTTGATATGATTTAAAAATAAATGAAAACACACAGATATAAAGAAATCTAATTATATCCCTGATTCCAGAATTTAATTCTTGGTACCATAATTTAAGCTTTAAAATGCCAATTTTAATTCAATTTATAATGTTACAAGATGAACATAGACAATACCAACAGTTTGTAAATTAGCACTGGATCCCCTTTTAAAAACATTAGCCTTTAAGCTTCATGAGGACAGAGACGACCTCTCTGGTTCGCAGTGCTCTCCCCAGTGCCCTGAATAACATGGGTACACAGTGGGTGCACAGTAGGTGCACTTGTTGTAGCTGATGCTCTCTTATTAGGCTAGAGGAAATAGGCATTTGTCCTCACACGAAAAATTTAGAAAAAAGAAAAGAAATCAGAAAGAACTAATGAGAATAATAATTTTGAGATATGCTTATGCTCTTTTTTCTCATTCCTACTTGTATGAATATCGATTTTTGAGAGAGCACTGAATGCATAATTTAGTTATATTTTTGATTCCCGTTATTCTCTTGATTATTGAATATTAGAGTTTCAAAGCATTTACTCTACTCCAAGGGGTGAATGTTAGGGAGTAATATTAATAAATACAGACGGCTAATAAAAATGCTTGGTTTAAAATTTTTCCCAAAGATTTTTTTTACTTTACATTTGAGATCATTCATTCATCACTTGGATTATTTTAAGATTTTGATTTTTTTTGCTTCATAATAACAATAGCTATAACCATAACAACACACCTACCTACCATTTATTAAGTGATTGCCATGGGCCAGGCACTGTCCTGAGCACCTTACATGTACTGCCAGGGTAGCTGTCAGAGCAACTGTGCAACTGGACACAAGTTACCTCCATATTACAGCTGAGGAAACAGACAGAGAGAAACTGACTTGCTCAAGTTCATATAGCAAGCGAGTGTCAAAGCCAAGGTGTAAGCCCAGGACATCTGTTTTCAACCCTCATCTGACAAAATCAAAGCCTTTGTAAACTTTATAACTCATATCATAAGAATTACATACAAGTTATATACATAATATAGGATTAACACTCCAGTTCAGTTAACAATTGTTTAAGGACACTTTGACAAGGAAAAAAATCTGAGATGTCCTAAATTATATTACAGCAGGCTGGAAGGTGGAAGGGAAAGACGAGAGAAGTTAATCAGTTAACTACAGACTAAAACCAACAAAAGGCACCTTACATTCCTGAATATGAGATGAAATTTTGCATTAACTTCCATGTGTCTATTTCCATAATTATCCGAATAGCCACCAGGTGCTCCCTTACTTACTAACTCATGAACTTTCAGTACTGTTGCCCGCAACCAATCCCAAAGAGCCAATACTTCTTCTTCACGACTATGCACCTCTCTGAGAACTAGCCCCTCTTCAGCTTCCCTGACCCCCTTTATCTATAGCCAGTGTAAGTTGTTTCCAAACAACTTATGTCTTTCTTCCCCAAACAACATGTAAAAGAGCACCACCAACTCTGGGATGGCAGACATACTGTCTTCTCCATCTGGCCCCACTGTGAGTGGTTTAGGCTGCAAGCCCAGGACCTGCTCCTTTTCTGGCTAACATGTCGCCCAACAAACCCTTCCAGAAAAGCTTTTTGCTGCAGAGATTTTTGTAACAATTAAAAAACAGCTTTCCCTTGAGGAAGTATAATCACAAACAATAAAGTTGCCAAGAATTCGGAAAAGAAATGTATAACCTTTTGTTTTTGTGTCAGTCATGGAAACAGAAAGTCCTCTAGGTATTTAAACAGAGGGGACTTAATACACAGGGAATTGGTGACAAAGTGTTGGAAAGGCTGGAGGTAAAAAAAAAAAGCAGGTGATGCGGTTACTCAGAGATTAGTGACTACATGAAGTCACTTCCACGTTGGGTATGGGAACAAAGGAGGAAATGCTGTTACCCAGAGCCCAAACTAACTGTGGCTGGGATTGCCAGAGCACCCATGGGTGCTGCAGGGCCATGGGGATCACAACAGTCACTACCCTGCAGAAGACCAGGAATCCAGGAGACAATGGCCACCTGCTCCATCACAGCTTCCTGTGGGACCAGAACAAAGGCTGCCAGCCTCACCCTGCTCCTGCCACCCCTGAAACCGTCTTTGGCAGCAGGCAGCCCAGAGCCCACGTGCACTTACTGCGGCTGCTATTGTTTCCCAGGACACTGCCGGAACAGAAAGGGAAAAGGGGCTTCTCCTTTCCTGCCACCTTACGTGTCCTGCCTGTGCCTCCCACTGACAGGACTAGGCAGCAGCCACATGGCAAGGGAGTCTGGGAAATAGAGATGTCAACAGTGTAGCCCCCAGTGATACAAAGCAAAGACGGTCAATTTTTCACAGGCAATTCTTCATTGTAGTTAGTTTTAGAGGCAACAGAAGCCGCCTAAAAATGGATATATATATAATACACACACATACATATGTAATTTCACAATACTAGTATAACAGCTAGGGTTATTAGTCACCAACAACAGATTCCACTGTATTGAGTTTAAGCAGAAGTAAGTCATTAAAGGGTATTCTGTATAGTCCGGAGTCCCTGAGAGGACTCTGAAGTTAGGCTTTCAGCATGCTTGGCCAGGTAAAATCCACACTATACTGAGGGGCTGCTCTAGCAAAGGCCTCTTGCCACTTTGGGGCATGGACACCATGCTGGGCGCTGCTGACACTGTACATTAAACATCAAAATCTCCTCTACTGTTTAAAACCAAGTACCTTCCACTGTCCATCCTCATAAAAAAATGGACTCCTCATGGTGTCTAAGCCCTTGCATTGCTCTCTTTGGAATCAAAGCCCTGTATAATGTCTTCATCACAAGCCTATTTTAGAGGGAGCCTGGGAAAAACAAGTTTTTGACTTCTACCTTGGAAGGTGGTACTCATTATGTCATTCAATCTTGGGATAAACCATTGTTTGCAAACTACCTGATACAATGACCATGATTGATTAACATTTGTCGAATACTTACTACATGCCAGCCACAGTTCTATTCACTTTCCAGAGAGCCACAGTACTATGAGGGAGCTATTATTATGACAACTTCCCTTGACAAATGAGGATGCTGAGGCACAAAGGGGTATTTTCAATCAGCTCATGGTTCCATTGCTAGTAAGTGCCAGATCCAGGATTTGACTTTAGGATTTCTGGCTCCAAGTTTGAGCTCTTAACCATTTGATTACACTGTACATGGTAAATGCTCAATAATAATAGCTATTTATGTTTTTCATTTTCTCCTCCTCTGCCTCCTCTTCATCCTTCTTCTTCTTCTTCTTCAGAATGGGGCAGACCGAGGTGAGAGATCAGAGGAAACCAGACAGGTGCCCAGAAACCAGAAGGAGCTTGAGATCATGTTGAAGAATAAGGACTTCATCGTGCATGTCAGTGGCTCCCAGAGCCAGCATTACATTGGAATCACCTGGGCAGGAGTCATGGGCCGCGGAATTCAGATCTGAGTAACTCACTAAGTGTATAAAGAGGGAGAACAGAAGAGGATCAAACATAGAATTCTCTTTGTTATTGCTTCAAAACTTCTTTTGGTTTGTATAGGAAGAAGAGTCCAGGAAGCAGAATGAGAAGGACTGGTTGGAAAGGCGAGAGGAGAAACAAGGGAAAATAGTAGTTTAGAGTCCAGGGGAGATCACTTGAAGAGGGTGAGACTGGCCAGGAGCATCGAATACTGCAGGGATGCCAAGAAAGAGAATGAACAACTGAAAAACTGGCCTTTACATGTATAAACTCTGTAGTGGTCATTGAAATTATCTTAGTAAGAGTAATTGCATTACTGTAGTGGAAGTGGCAGCAAATCGCAAAAGATTAAGGGATGCAAAGGAAGATGTAGAGAAAGGAAGCACAGCCCACTCTTACGAGAAGGGTGACTGAGGAGGAAAGGAGTAAGGATGGGTCAAGGGTCAGCTCTTCATTAGATGGAAGGAACTTCAACATAATTACATGGTGCTGAAGGATCCAGTTGAGAAATTGAGGATGCAGGAAAGAGAAGAAATAATCAATGATCTGGAGACCTTGAGTAATTGAGAGCAGATAGGATCTACAGAATGGATGCAGGGACCAGACTTGGGTAGACATTTCTTCCTCTAGGATGTAAGAAAAGGATGGCACACTTTCAGGTAAGTACATCTCTGTAGGGAAAGGAGTGTGAGGAAGATCTTTCCTGATAGATGTCCTCCCCCGCTGCCCGCCCTCCCTGCACCAATGCCATGAACAGTAAGGAAATGTCTTTTGAGGGAGAAGAGGGGTACCTTATCTAGAGAGAATGATGGCTGTGGGGGACTGCCGCTAAAGGCAATGGGAAACACCCAACCAAAGGGTGGCTCAGTGGCCCCAGCAGCTTAGCTGAGATGAGAAGCAGCATATTTTTAGTATGATGTCTGTGTTAGTTGTCAGGAGTCTGGGCACAGGAGCACAGAGGGCAAATGATAGGTTTAAGGAAGGTCTTTAATTAGAAGGATTGGACCATAGGGGAATTGACTCTGATAAGAAATTTGTTGAAATGACGTGCCATAAAATCTAGGCTGGATTGGAAGGAATTGGGATAGGGTTAGGGCATCGATGAAAACCTGCAAGAAGATTAAGGTAGTCAGAGCCTTGGAAATTTCAGTGAGCTTAGAAATAAAATGCACCAGGAGCAACGGGGTGAGATTTTTGGAAGGAGGGAGGCTGTGATCAGAAGGGCTATTTAAGCTGTTTCAGGTAACAGTGGTTCAGGATGTGGCCTGGGGAATGGGGCTGCTGGAGAGCATCAAAGGTGAATGTTGCTAAGGAAGATAAGAAGCTCAGAGTGGGGATGTCTCAGAAATACTTAGAGCTGTAACTTAAGAAACTAAAATGACTTTTAAAATAAAATTTTCATTTATCCTGAGCTGCAAGGGTTTGTTTCTTTTCGTAACTAAAGTGATGGGGGGATTACTTTAGTCAGCAGTGTTCACAGTTGTTCTTAGTGGGGCAGCCTAACTGGTAAAACTAATAAATACAAAAATAAATTATGGCCCAAATAAGATAGAAGACATGACAGAGACTATGCCTCAGCCCAAGAACCAGGCAGATATTTGATTAGAGCTTTTTTATTTTTTTTAAGAAAGGATGGAATTAAATAAAATATGAATAAATGATACTTGGCTTTTCCTTTTATAAAAAAATTTCAGTTTCTGTCAAAGCATTTCCAAAAAAATAGTCATACTTGGAAATGCATGCCGGATCACTCAGTGGTATGTTAAAACACACGTCAAAGGCAGAAACGAGGGAATTTTGGCTAAGGACAGATACCAGGATGGATGGGCCTAAGGAGAGGAGAGAAGAAGGTACTCACTTAATCACTGAAGAAGGCTGCGGCCTCCAGATCAGCACCACCAGAGGGGAACACATTTCCTCCCTCTCAGAAAAAGCTTCCTCCTTCTGACCCTTATTTGCATTACACCTCTGAATCCTATAATCTACCGGATCTAAACACTAGAAGAAATTTCCCTTTTATCCTTCTCACACCCCCATAAGTCCTGCATGCATCACATAAGTCACCGAGGTCTCTTAATTAATCCTTCATCACATCTCCAACAGCCATCAGATTCATGACACTCCACTGCTGGCAGTTAAAATATGGAGAGGGAGCAGGGCCCTTCCGCCTTAGCTGTTCTACTTATTGATGGCCACATGGGTTTCCTTGGAGATGGCTGCATTGCCATGGGAATGCTGATATGAACTGGATTAGGAGACTCTGCTCCCACAAGGATTTGCTGCCTTCCAACCTTGCGGTGATACTCTGCTAAATACAATGCAACCATGCCATTTTAAAATGTGAAGCAGCAAACAGGCTTTATTTTGTAGATTCAGAGCTTGCAGGAACAGTAAGGCTCCTAGATCCTAAAAAGTATTTGATACACATACATAAACGTGTAATCTCACACAGAAACTCTTTTTGAAAATTCCCACTTAAAAATGAATGTCTTTAATTCTGCTGTGTAGTCAAACCACCACAACAAAGAGGTACACCTTAATTAGCAATTAAACATCTCTGAGACAGAAGTATGCCTTAATTAGCAATTAAATATCTCTTAAACATCTTTTTGTTAGTTCATGTCTTTTATTAGCCCACGTAAAGGATCTGTCCTCTGATTCGTTGAAGCCCTGGGTCAGGCATTTGCCATGATAACGTGTGTCAGAATGGCGGGCCACAAACTCTGGCACCATGTTCATCTGACGGGCACTCCCGATGAGGGCCACTGATTTTGCCATTCTCATCCACGTTGTGGTATTTCAGGACAGACAGCTTAACCTTCTTTCTCTTATGCTTGTTCTTCTTGGGAGTGGCGTAAGACTTCCTCCTTTTCTTAGCAGCACCGCAAAGTCTCAACACAAGACAGAGAGTGGACTCCTTTTGAAAGCTGTAGTCAGACAAAGTATGTCCATCTTCCAGGTGCTTGCCAGCAAACATCAGTCTTTGCTGATCGGGAGGAATTCTTTCTTTATCCTAGATCTCGGCCTTTAAATTTTCTATTTTATCCAAGGGTTCAACCTCGAGAGTGATGGCCTTCCCCATAAGGGTTTTCACAACAATATGCATCTCAGTGGCGTTTCCACTGCAGATGACAGACTGGAAAAACTAGAGTAGGTGGACTGGTGAAACATACAAGCTCTGAAAATGTATAATGGAACAAACAAGAAAGTTTATTTCTTGTTCATGGAGAATCCTAAATGGGGTTTCCTCATCAATAGCTGGCTTCCTTTCAAGCTCCCAGGTTCTTTCCATCTGCGCCTCTACCATCTTCAGCATGTAGCTTCAAAGGTCTGTGTCAAGCCAGTGAAGGGAAAATGAGTGTGAAGGATTGTTTGCACACGTAAGACTTTTTCAGGCATGGAAGTGGCACATAGGACTTTCACTCACATTCCAATGGCCACAACTCAGTCATATGGGACATATACTCTCTGTGTCCAAGAAGATGAGAGAGGAGGTAGGTGAGCGGTTACAAGTTTTCCCCACCATGTTATAACAATTGGATCAGTGTGGGAACACCTGCTCTCCAGCCCCCAGAATGGTGATGATGGGGGTACATACGAGACCACTGGCAAAGGAACAGGTCAGACCTTTAAGTGATCAGGAAGTCAGAGGTTACCTTTAAGGAGATCTCCACTAGATATTCTAATAAAGTCTCCTTGTTGTCTAAAATACATCAAAAGGAAGTTTTCTTAAATAAACACACTATTTAATACAAATTTGGCAAATTGACAGATTGAGATGTGGGCAGTAGCAGTTTGAAGTAACTAGGCAAGAAGCCCAGACTGAAGAAGCAAAGTCCAGGCACAGATCCAAGAATGCCAGGGCAATGCTGGCATGAGAAATCAGAAAAGTTAATAGAAATCAAGAAGCCACAGAAAACTTGGAGCAGAGTAAAATTGGAGTTACTAACCTGAGACCTAGCCCTACCATTTCCTACGCAACACAGGAGAGATGCTTAACCTGAGTTTGGTCTTTTTTTATTTGTAAATGTGGGGTAATAATATCTATTTCACAGTAATTGACTGAAGACTCAAATGAGATGATGTGCATGAAAATGCATGTACCCTGACAAAAGGAGAAAGAGGGCTAATTTAAAATCTATTTCTATTTTTATAAGCTTCGGGTTTTGAAGAGTGCGATTTAGGAAGGAGGATTTGAAACCTGTTTTATGCATGTCAGTCCCTAGTCATGAATCAGAAAACGGAGACTGAGAAGAACTAGTCAGTGTGAAGGGCTGTCCTTCAGACTGGGGAAACACAGCTTCACTTTCCTTCACCACGGCCCTGCGTCCTGCATGCCTGTCTTCCTTCCTTTCTGTCTGCTTGTCCTTCCCCCGTCCTTTCTTCCTTCCCATCTAGTTTTTCTTCCTTTTTTTCTCTTTGTTCTCTTTTATTCCCATGTGGTTTCTTTGTTAGATGAGCCTGGATATTGAGGAGGGTATAACTCATTTCACATATAAGGATTCTAAACAGGAGCTTGCTAAGGTTAGGTTTTAAGGATGGGATCAATAAAACAAACAGAAGGAATGCACTGCTCACAGATACTATTTGGTGTAATTCTGGGGGGAAAATGTACCCTTAAAATGATAATTCCCTTTGACCTGTATTAATTCTTCAAAGTATGTGTTGTAAGTAAATAAGCACAAATATAATGGTCTTATGAACCAAGATATTCATAATAGTTTTAATTATAGCAGTAAAACTTTGAAACAGGCTAATTGTTCAATATTAGACAAAAAAAAAATTAAAGTATGTTATATTCACACTAGAACGTGTGATTATTAAGAACTGTGTTTATGGAGTGTTTTGGTAAAATGAACTAGTGTGATGAAATAGCAAATGAGGTCAGTAGACTACAGAGTGATTGCAGCCGTGCCGAGACTGCAGCAGGGCAAGTCTGGACGCAAATGCATGACGATGGCAAGGGGGGTTTTCAATGAGTGGTTGAGTCCTAGTGCTTTTTCCTTCCCTTCTACTTTTCTGTATTATCAACATTTTTATAACGCACCTGTATTTTTTAACTTAAAAATATAAAGTCAACTTTAGTTTCTAGGAAAGTCGTTAATACTAACTTTTCTCATTTTAGCCCAGTGCTATTGTACAAAAAGCTGGTGTCATTAACAGTAAAACAAGTGCACTTTGTGCATCATAATGTAAATAATGATTTTCCGAAGTGAATAGAAATATCTATTCAGATGATCTAGGTACTCCGTATGATAAATTATAAGGGTTTAAAATTACTAATCTCTGTCATAAGTGATGTTTTTCCTTCACAGGATTTAACTGTATGAATAAAATGTAAATCATTGGTGCAAATTTTTGATCTCTGTCAGTGCGACGGCACAGATTCCGTGGCCTGACTTGCAGCATTTGCATGTATCACGGGACTTTGTTTGAGTAAGCGTGAGAGTGAACTCCTCTGTGATTTGGTGAATCTTCTTAACTCCCTCTCACCACTGATAGCTATGGAAGCTGTACTTTCTTTGTAGAATGTGGTAATAGGGAGTATACATAATGAAAATATTTAGATAATCACTAATAGACATTGACAAACATTATAAACATCCTGACCCCTCAGGCATTCCCAGGAATGACTGGGTCCATTGCAACCCACATTGGGAGATGAAAGAAACTTCATGTAGCCTTGTTGAAATGTCCATTTAATTAGAAAATACTGACTTAAAGAGATGCTTTCAGAAGGTCCAGGGAAGATTTAAATGCATTGAGTAGTCACTACTAAGAAGAGATGAACAGATTATCAGGCAAAGAAGGTCGTCAAAAGTTGGTCCAGGACGTTGAAAGGGAGTGCTTGGGAGTAATCATGTGATGTTGTAAAGTATTTCTAAAACATAGGGACAGGGGCCAAAGAATAGCAAAGTGCTATTTTTTAAAAAAATGTAACCTAAAGTAAAATTTGTAAACCATAAAAAATGGATGTGAAGAGTTCTTATCTTAATATTCACAACTTTATTTGAATTCATTGAAAAGTATACCAGACCCTACAACCTAGTAAAATTGCATTCCGTATTAAAATTACAGTAGGCTAAACCATGAAGTTTATTCATAAGACCGAAAATGACAGATTTAGAATGGCTAAGGAAAATATACCACAGCTGACAAGGACAAAGTATTTCCTGAGACCCAGTTTCCTACACATGCTAATGAGGGTGGAATCTGAGCCCACGGAGCATCACCGTGTATTTATGATAACAGGAATTTGTAGGTGTCTGGCTTCAGGTGAACCTCTCTAATATTTGGCACTAATATTAGTCCAGGCGAAAAGCTGTATTTTATTTCCTTGCAGAGCTTTCGTGATGAAATTGAAAATATTGATTTGTGATCACCACACTTTAGATCAATCTAAACACATGAAGTTTGTGCTTTGTGTTATTTGAAGGACCTGGATCAGAGATTTCAATTCTGTTTTATGTTCAAAACCTCAAGTCAGTTTCTCAAATTTCAATGCATGTAAGAATTCCTTGTATTTCTTTTAAATTAAAATGCAGATTCAGGAATAAGCAAAATTAATCTTTCCTGAAGGCATTAAAAATAACGGTATTCTTTGCAGGGGTAATGACTGGGAGAGGCACGAGGGAATTTTCTGGGATAAGTAAAATGCAACCCATGTGTGAAATGTGCTGCCCACTACACTGAGGGATTCTGTCATTTACTAAGTGATATTATTCTGCAGTTATTGTTTTTAAAAACAAATATAATAAAGTTTAAAAATGAAGATTCTTGGGTCATGCTATAGAAAAAAGTGCCTAAGGACTGCGCCCATTGTGATAGGACTGGGCCCATGGTTGGCTGCAGTGAACTTGTTGACCAAATATCAGACATAAATAACAGAAAAGGGAGACAGATTTTAACTTTGCTTCTCATTATTCTGATCCCCCTCCCCCACACCTATCTTTATGGCAAACAAAATCTCAGCTGATGCTTTCTACAGTAATTCAGCAACAACAATCTTCTAATGGCATCCAAATTAGTTAAATCTTGAAAGTTTTATCTTTATATAGCTAATGGAACAGTAATTGAGTTATAACTCTTAGAATTGCAGAGTTACTGTACTTGAGAACTAGCTTTTTAAGATTACTTTCTCTCTCTTGTCCACTTACCTTCTTAAGCCCTGTTGCGAAACAGAAACAGTTCTTTATTCACATTCTGACCGGAAGAATCTATCCGTTCAGACTTAACCACAGCATAATGGAAGTATTTTCCCCACCAATTGTTACTTTAACTCAATCCTCTCATGCGGTTCACAGAACTCTCAATAGGCCCCATCACCCCAGGTTTCTATTCCTTGCAGACATGAGCTTATGTTCAATCCCCAGAGGATATAGTTTGGGTAATTCTCGCTGACAATAGTCTCCTCAAATCTGTCACACTTCTTATTGCTCATCTGCAGAATGAACTTCTGGAAGAAAGCCACTGAAAATATTGCAAGTGACAAGTGGAACATTCTCCTAAGCTAAATGGAAAGTGATCCGTCATGTCTCCCTGTTGCTGAGTTATACACAGGGGAAATCATGTAATGTGTTAGGTTTACCTCAACAAATTCCACTCGTTAACTAACCATAGCACCCCCAGCAATGAACAGGGAAGGGAAAGGAGAAAGAGTGACCCCAGAACTAACTTTTTTATTATCCCCAGTTAAGAACTCTTTTGCCTCCAGATGTTAAAACAGTCACTAATTCCTTCCAGTCTTCAACATGGTTTGGTACCTAGTCATAAAGCAAAAAGAAAAGATGCCAGTTGAGATTAAAATCTCTCTGCACATAACAAGCACACACATTTCTGAGCAAACTGCAACCAGACTTCAGATGCCTGGGAGATAGCCTGGGCAGAACTGAGACAAGGCGAAGTAATGTTTTTGGTTGTCTAGCCAAGCTCATGATTGTCTAGCTGTTTGCTTATTCCCTGCCAAAACGGAAACATCAAAGCATCAACAGATACCAGAAACTAGCACTGCTTTAAAAAAAAAAAAAAACATTCTCTTTAATTCACTCATTTACTCAACAAATATTTATGGGATGCCTACCATTTGCCAGGTACTGTTCTAGGCACCAGGGATACAACAATGAGGATTAAAAAAAGGCTTTTTCCCCAGATTTTAAGTAAAATTAGAGAAATCTCAGGTGTGTTAGACTATGTTTTTATTATTATTGTACTCAGGAAAAAATCGAGGTGATTTCTAAACACATGAGAATAGATAAGTACGGTGCAGAGCTGTGGTATATAATCGCCTGGAGGTTTCCCCAGGCCTTCCCCAGGAGCACCTGTTGAACTTTCTCAAACTCATTAGGTAAACCAGCCCCCAAAGTAGAAAACTGGAGGCTCCTTCCCTCATGCCGCCTACAAGATCAGCTCAGTGTCCCCAAGACCAGGCAGAACTCTTTTAAAAAATTATTTTTCCATTGTTAAGTCTAAATCCCTCTCCCTTGGGGCCAAACATCTTTTAGAATAATATTTATTATATAAGTATGCATGTAAACAATGACTTTTTGGGACTTTTAAATTAACTTAAGTGGAATAAAATTTAGAATTTCACTTTCTGAGTTACACTACCTACATTTTTAGTGCTCAGTATTCACATGTAGCTGGTGACTACCACAGATATAAAACATTTCCATCACTGCAGAAAGATCTATTTGACGCACTATAAAAGGGAGTTAGATCTCCCTCTGATTCGCCTGTTTTTAGAGAAAGAAATTGAAATTATCTACTTCAATTGTATATATTAAGGTCATTTAGCAAAATGATGCTATCAAACAAGGTTAGCACCAAGCCACTTCTGGGGCGATGTCTTGGGGATTTACAGTGCCAATGGAAGGAAGGGGTGAAGAAAATCCTCATGTCTGTAGCTCTTGATATTCAGCTACCACCAATAGCTCCAAAATGCGATAGTTAATGTGCAGTGGTGGGCATCACTGGAGAGCATCTGACCAGGTCCACCTGGGACTATTCTCTACTCCCTTACTGGCTGAGACAAAGAGGTGTACGAGCGCAGAGGGCCACAGAGGTATGGTTGTTACAAAAGTCACAGCTTTCCCAAACTCAAGAAGCATGGACCATTACCCAAAACCTGAGTCACCCCATGCCAAATGCATCTCAGCATCTGTCGGAGGAAGATTTATAAGGACACTTGGCAAATCTGTTGAACACAAATACAGCTGAATGGAGAATAAAGCCATTTGAAGCTTAATGAAGCCAAGAGGGCATTTAAATATACTAATAAAGGAACTAATGGAGGGTGCCTTTGGAGTCTGACCAAACTACAACAGAAAATTAAGGACGGCCGCATCTGTACTTTGAAACTAAATGGTCAAACATAATCAATATTGTTGAACTAAAATGCATTTGCAACATTTTAATCTGTGTATAAAATACAAAGGAGGCATCTTTGTCAAATGCTTGCATTTTCTTAGGCAGATGTGATGTCAGTAATAATGATGCAATGACTTACTTGTTCTATCATCTTTGCTTTAAGTCCTCTAGTCTTCTATCATATTGCTTCCTCCTTCAATAAGCAATACTCGTGCTTCCTAAAGTCATCTTCCTAGTCAGATATTTCTCCTTATCTAGTGTGTTTCTTCACACATCAATATTCATGATAACTCCTTAGTAACTATTTTATATTCTGTATTACTAAAATGCACCAGAGTCTTGCAAATCATGGATATTAAGGACCTAATCACACCCTATAGAATGCCACAGCTGGAAGGAACCTTGGGAATAATCTAGGATTTCTGATCTCTAGCCTCGTTTTTCAACCATGCTGTGCTTTTGAAAATTTGTAACAACAATAATAACAATAATTTATTGAGCACTTACTATGCTCAAGGCATTTTACTAAAGACTTTACTTGAAATGTGTTTTTAATCTTGTCCACAACTCCTGGGTTAGTGCTATAATTAACCTTATTTTGAAGGGAGAAAAATGGAATTTAGAGGGAATAAGTAATTTGTTCAGAGTCACATACCTGGTAAGTACCTGGGCCAACATTCAAACCCAAGTTAGACGGCAGAGCCTGAGCTCTCGGCTACGGACTGTGCCCTGTCAGTGCAGGCCGCTCTAGCAAGACGGACAGAAATGGCCACAGGTCTAGTAAGAAGAGTATAATACCATTTTTATCATTAATGAAAATGCTCCTCACAGAAAGAACAGAACCAACAGGCAGAGACTGTTTGCCACAGGTGTTCTTTATATTTCAAGGTAAGTTGAATGATGGTAGAACAAGCACAGATGGCAATGAGTATTATTTTAATTCAGATCCAATAATAATTGTGTGCTTTACTCTATTTTCATCAAAAGCAGAATGCAATATTTCACTCAAGATACGTGACAGGAATCTACCTCTCACTGGTTTCCTATCTAGGAAAAATTACTGTGTTTTTGAAGGGAGAAAACAAATTTATTGCTTAAACAAATGAAAACAAATGCCATATAAAACATACTAAAACACCTCCAAAAATCAACACAGAATAAAAGGGCAAAGGATTTCCAATTTCCGTGAGAGTAACTTCTCAGAAAATTTATTTATGTAATTAAAGTTTGAACAAGTTGTGCAGAATTACCAGTTTGGTAAATAGTCCTTAACACATTCACATACAATTGGTATATTTTATTTTTTATTATGTGACATATTGTACATTGAATTACTCAACATGAGAATGAAATAGTTGGCAAGGAAATGAAATTGTTTATTGATAATATATATTTGTCTTTGATTCTTATTCTGAGTGTGAGGACCAGGGACACTTAGTAAATTTAAACAGAAACATATGTTGACTTCCCAACAGATGATTTGACATATAACATTTTTTTCCTTTTATAAACTTTTCAATTTGTGTAACATACACATAGCAAAAAAAAAAATTAAATAGCCTTACAATCCTTATAAAAACAAAATAATATCCTTAGGTCCTACGTCCCCCTTACTTCCCAGCTCTGCTTCCTAGGGGCACTTACTTATAACTCTTCCATTTGCCTCTTCCGGTAGTTATTCCCAGATCTCCAAGTAATATGCTGTTTGCCTGCTTCTTAACCTACCACTCTTAGACATCATCTATTAACCTACTCGTATCAGATGAGGGTGCGGTTCTCTCACACACATGCACACCTCTCTTACTACCATCCTCCCCAAACAGTGATATCATAGTTTGTATTTAAATTGCTAATATGCATTATTTACTGGAAGGCTAAAATGTGTGCTTTGATTACATTTATTTTCTTATACAGCTTTATTTCTTGAGTCTCTATCATTTCCCTCTCCTGCATATTTGCCCATTTTCATATGTTGAGATTTTCAAGTAAGACATAATATCAAGGCCCTAATTTTTTGTTACCAGGGTCCCATTTCCTGCTGCTGTGAATTGGACTGGTTATGTATGCCCTTGGCCTCTGCACAGCTGTATTCTTGGGGCTTCATTTTTTGGATTTGCTTGTTCCTCTTCTTTTTCTTAGCTTATGTCCTTTTATGTTGGACACACCTTCCAATTAGCTCCTAAGAAAGGGCATGCCGGAAATAGAGCTTTGGGGACTTGCATGACTGCATTAAAAAAATTCTACATGAGTGGTTGATAAAATAAAAACTAATTTTCACTCAAAACTTTGAGCAGCTGGTAATGTTATTGGGAAATCCATTGCCATTTGGGTTTTTGCTTCTTTGAAAATGATCTGTACTTTCTCTCTGGAGATATTTGAATCATCTCTTCATTCAAGAATTTCTGGAATTGACAATTGTGTTCTTCGGTGTAGGTGTTTTCCCATTCGAAGAGCTGAAAAATCAGTGAGCCCCTCAAACCTGGACACTATTGTTGTCCTTGATTAGGGAAGATTTTTGTATGTTTACTCTTTGATTATTTCTTCTCTGGACCTCATAGATTAGTTTTTAATCTTTTAACTTTCTTTCTTATTTTGTCTTTGTCATTTTGTTCTGCATCATGGGACATTTCGTTGATATTATCTTTCAAGTTGTCTAGTGAATTTAATATTTTGCCAATATCATTTTTAATTCCCAAGAACTCTTTCTTGTTCCCAATTGTTCCTTCTTTTATGTGTCTTAATTTTTTTTTACCTGTGGATTATGTTGTTTTGTATCTCAAAGGGTGCTAGTTGGAGTGTTTTCTCTTTTTTTCTTTTAACCTCTTTTCTGTTCTCTGAACTGTCTGTATTTTTCCCTAGGTCTTTTTATTTCTGTTTTGTCCCCCTTGTTGGTTTATTTTTCCCATTGTTTATGTTGGAGGATTTTCTCAAATGTCTGAGTTTTTGTTGATTCCTTGTATTTACAAGTGAGTTAACTCAAAACCGATCTGTTCAGCTGTCAGCCCAGCAGTGCTGTGAGAATAGCAGACAGCCAGCCACCCCCTTCACCAGAGGAAGAGACTGTTTTGTCTCTGCAGCCATTCTATTCCTCCAAATAACAACCAGCCTTCTGCTTGGGAGTTTGATTTCTGACTGCAGTGATCTCCATTGCAAAAAAAATTTGTTCAATTATTTCAAACACATATTTTCAATTGACCCCATTATTTCTAGCTCTAGGTCTTCCAACCATTCATTCCAATCTCCTGCTCCACTCTGGAGCCTCTCCCACATTCTAGAAGGCAAATCTCCTTCCTCATAATTTTCTTCTGCATTCAATAAGCTTCCAGCTTCTTCTGCCCTATTTCATTAGCGACCATTACTCTTTTCTTTTGTTCTCCAAACACTCATTGGAATTCTTACTTCATGAATGATGGTGACTATGCCATTCTTTTGATCACTGTAAGTTTCTAGAGAGGTTTTTCTTTTACTGACATGTCAGTACAGTGAAGAGAGAGGACACAATTGTGTGTGGTTAGCACACCATCTTTAATGGTAAATTAATGTAGTGTTTTCCATTGATAACCATTACACTATTTTAAAGAGTTAGTCTTTAAAATTGTGTTCTCATAGTTTAGCTAAAAGTTTTCTGTTATACAGCTACATATTGGAAATAGCCTTCGATGTCGTTCGTACAAACTAGCACTGGAATCCTGGTTTTGCTACTTATTACTCATATAACATTAGAAAAGTCACTTAATCACTTTAACCTTCAGCCTTGTACTAATAATAATAGATTTAACTTGAAGACATCTTGCAAGAATTAAATGAAATAAGGCATATAAAGTACATAGAACAGTGCCTGGCACATAGTAGGAACTCACTGTCTTTGTTATGTGTCTGTGTTAGCTGTTTGCTGCTCTGAACAATTACTTGAACTCAAATCCCAAATAGTCAGAGTCCTCAGTTTAAATGTCATTTATTTAGGGAAACCTCCCTGGTTTAAGATTGGGATAGAGGTGCCTTCTTTGTATTCTCATACATTACCTTATAAGGACACCTGTCACACTGTAGTGGAATTGCTCATTTAACTGTCTGCCTTCCCTGTTAGACTGTAAACTCGCTGAGCACAGGAACCTGGCCTGCATGGTTCACCTGCATCTCCAATGCCTAGCACTGTGCTTGGCACAGTGTTGGTGCTCAATAAATACTTGCTGAGCGAATGAGTAATTCTATTCCACTTTTAGAAAGCTGGATAATATTAACAGATTTTATTTAAATGTAAAATGCATTCTGTGCTTGAAGTTTCTTCTGTAAGAATGAAAGATGACTTTTTAAGGAAGATAATTTAATAATTGTTAATAACAAATATGTAAAAATTTAGAGGAATACAATTGGATAACAAATCAGGAACCTATATGAAAATAAAATCCAATTAAAACAATTAACCCCTTCTTTCCCTTTTCTCTTCCCTCCATAACGGAGCACGGAGCATTGATCCTTTGTAGTTAAAGAAATGCAACATTTCATTCAGAAATTGGTATTGGTTTTGATTTTGTTACTGCTTTAAAGTCAAGCTTCTGCTTAATGGCTCTGAAGTCTAATTCCTCAGTCAAAAAAAAAGTCTCTGGATGGTCTTAATTTGGTGGCAATGACAGAGACTATAAATAGACCCAACAAATGTGTTTCCATTAATCTGTTTGGAATGCTTTCTTCCTTAACCTCACTACTTGGATAGAACTGCTATCATCAACTAGAGTTACAGCCTTACCAAAAGTGGTCTATTAAGAATGCAACCTGCCTGTTTGATTTACTTGTTGGATTGTCCTGGACACTCCCTTCTGTTCCAGGAGTAATTAGGAGAAATGGTATCCTTTTGCTGTTCCTATCTATGAAGAAGGATGGGAGAGTCTGCTTGTCCTGAGTTAATGCCTCTACACTATCCCCAAAATGTAGAAATTTGGAAGATCAATCTGTTTCAACCTATCAATCACAGAGCTGCTGACTATTGTTATGGTAAGACCGGAAACCATTCATCATACATTCTAGCGCTGTCTATAGGAGAGTCATTAACAAGACAGGCTTTGTTGTTGTTACTACTGTTACTACCTTTGCTCTTTTAAACCAGAAGTAATCTTAGTGGTCATCATTCTAAAATTTCACTTTACAGATAAAGAAACTAAGAATTTAAGACTTATCCTAAGTCAATTTCAAACCTGGGAACCAACAAAAATCTCACTGGACAGAAATGCTGACTCTTTACAAACAGATAAAACAATTGTATTTGGGAATATTATCTTTGAGTGATAATATTTGTGATGATTCCAGTTCCCCAAACTTAATGCATTAGTTTAGACCATGGTTAAAATGTTTGTTATTAAACATTTGACATATTCTTATGGGAATTAACTGAATATACAAGTTCTTGCTTCGGTTTGTAGTTTAAGATCCATTCTTCAGATAGAAAGAATAAAGAGTTATTGCTAAATAGCTAGAAAACTACTAAAGAATAGAGGATGTCTCTACTCTTATGTCTCTGTTCTTCAGGATACAGAGGCCGCATTGGTACACACAGCAAGTCCAGTTTTGGATTGATAAGTGGGGAAGAGGATGTGACATTGTGAATTACAGTTTTCTGATAGTTGCATAATTTACAGCCTGTAGATGAATTTTGGGTAGAAAATGACCTAAAGACTCCCACCAATGAATCACACGACATATAACTTGTCAGGTCATCAAAGCACAATCTGCAATATATTCATCAACAGAGCTACCGTTTGCAGTTCTGTAGCTAAGAGATGGTTTTGGATTAAAGTTGGATTTCCTTAGTTCATTAAAATTATTTCTGTTACTAGTAGAGTGAGCTTGAATATCGCCTGCTTATGTGGTTTGTTTCTTTCTTCAATTTTTAATCAAGGGCCTATCCATGACCAAAATTTTTATGTAATCATTCATAGTGTTTAAGAAATCAGTCATTCTTACTTGACCTAATGAGTGATTCTCCTGATAAGAAAGCTAAGCACTGTATGCAAGGGCATTAGTTTATGAATAGCTATTGCAGAATATTACCCCAAAAGGTGGCAGAAAATCAATCACTTGATAAGAACACCAATTTGTATAGTGATTAGGCTGCTCAGATGGACATAAGTGTTCATTTTTCAGTGCGATTGATGTGCTAATGCTGAGCAATAAAGTCTCCTACTGCGTAGAATCTTGTTATCTTAGAGCTGATCCTCTTTTTGGTTTTCAAAAAGCTGAACCTAGTTAAAATTCTCTTGAAATTTTCACTTGTGAAGGTCCGTAAATAATTTCTATATCCTTTTTATTTGTTTTTTTTTTAAATGAATGTACAGGAACATTTTCTCTTGTCTTAGGTGATTTAAAATTTATAAACGATATTCAGCTTTGGTCTTATTCATTTCTAACTACATATTCTGAGTGGATTGTTTCAGTGACGATTATATTGGCTGCCAAAAAACAAAACTCAATAATGGAAGATGAAATAATTAGAGCAATTTATTGATGCAGAAGCAGAAAAGTCCAGAGGTGGGGTGGGCTTCAGGCACAGCCCAGGAAGA
>PVKM010022225.1:0-13569 GCA_004027735.1 Carollia perspicillata
TGGTACATATACACAATGGAATTCTATGCAGCAAAAAGAAAGACGGAGCTCCTACCTTTTGCAACAGCATGGATGGAACTGGAAAGCATTACACTGAGTGAAATAAGCCAGGCAGTAAAAGACAAATACCATATGATCTCACCTTTAACAGGAAGCTAAGCAACAAACCAAACAAACAAGCAAAATATAACCAAAGACATTGAAATAGAAAACAGACTGAGAGTAACCAGAGGGGAGAGGGGAGGGAATTTCAGGGGAAAAAAGGAAGGGATAACAGGTACAAGTATAAAGGACACATGGACAAAAACTAAGTTGTGGGGGTGGAAATGGGAGGGAGGTGGGGAGCACTGGGTGGGTGGACTGGGATGGGAGTAAAAGACAGAAAACTGTACTTGAACAACAACTAAAATAAAAAATTAAAAGTAAATAAAAATAAATAAATCAGTTAGAACAACTTTAAAGATCATAATTTCCACATTTCATTAATTGGCTTAATATAGCAGAAAAAGTACATAATCTCAAGTTTCAGTCAATACTGAATATTTCGCTAGAAGTGTTGCTTGCTGGCTATTCTATTATATTGCTCATACAATGAACTCATTTTCCCATTACTATACTATGATGTTGTCTTAAGTGATTCTAGATACATATTCTTGCCATTTAAAGTGGTGCCATATACACAGAAGAATTAAATTCTTATATATATAAAGTTATTCTATATGTAGGTATTTTATTTAAAATTTTGTTTATTTGTCTACAATGACTAGTAAAATAAAGGGGATATTTGAAACCTTTAGGGAACTCTCAAAATTTTAAGAATGAGTAATTTTTATTTTTATGGCTAGAACAAAACTGAGCCATTATTTCATTTAGCTGTTTAAGAGACACAAGAATCCTTTTGAAGTTTATCAGTTCAGTGTAATGTATTTTTCTTTTGTTTGACTTGCTGCTGTTTTTTTTTTTCTTTTTTAATAGCAGATAAAGAAAGAATAAATGAAATCTAAAGTTGTCCTTTAAACCAGACATTTTTGCCCTGGCTGGTGTGGCTGAGTGGATTGAGTGCTGGCCTGGAAACCTAAAGGTTGCTAGTTCAATTCCCAGTCATGGTACATACCTGGGCTACAGGCCAGGTCCCCAGCTGGGGGCATGTGAGAGGCAACCTATTGACCTATCTCTTGCACATCAATGTTTCTCTTTCTCTTTCTCCCTTGCTCCTCCTCTCTCTCTAAAAATAAATAAATAAAATATTTTTTAAAAAGACATTTTTGTTGCTTTGGTTTCTGAAGAAAATTTGACAACATTCTAGATTAGTGATGGGAAGAGAGTCCCACAAAGGATTTAGGGAATTTAGGACTTGCCAGTTTTAGTAAAAGGCCCGATGCCTTATTGTTCATTACAAAGCTGCATTCTTGGTAGTACTTACTGGAATATAAAGGAAATCCGTAATTTTACACAAATGGCAAAGCCTATGCCTCTAAATAAGTTGAATCATATATTTAAGATTTATATTTTTAAAAGTATAAGCAAGATATCTTAATGAAGACAGAGCAGGCACATATTTCTAGAGAAACCAAGCTTCTTCCTCCTTCGTTTACTGATTCCTAAAATTCTTTAAAAAGTATCTTAATCCACAATTAACTTTAAAGAAAAATACTATTTAGAGAGTTAGCACATTCATTAAAAGTAATTCTTTTAAGATACTTTTTCTTAGTCCTCATTTTCTCTCTTTTTTTTTTTTTTTGAAAAACTAATTTACTTCAAAGCTCCTGATGAGGTATTGTGAGGAATACAGAGATATAGAAGATACTACTCCAACGGTCCAAAAGTTTATGTTCAGAAAAAAAGAACAAACACTACAAAGAGGAAAAGGCTTAATTCTATTTCTAAATTCTACACTTTCCTTGTGAATACCATTTGGAAAGTGGGTAGTGCGATCACACTGGATTCTAGTGATGAGTACAATGCAGCCTGAAAAAGCAGAATACAGTGTTCTACCGGAGGTTGAAGACCCAAAGACTGTTTCACAGTTTTTGCCTCATATTAATTCTGAGTTTAGGCAAGCATACAAGTCATGACCTAAAAAATTTTTATTATCAAGTAGAGCCTGTGATAAGAACTAAACCTATTGATTTGAGTTTTGGAGGTGAGAGTTCTTAATTGCTTTTGTTTTATTATGTAGCTTATTCCTGCTACCAACTCCCCTACGGATGGTGCATCATTTGGCCAAGTGAAAGCTTCTCCTATAAAGATAACAAATGTAATTCTGTCTAGTGGATTTAGCAATTACTTGGGATCCGACTTCAATTTGTCTCCTGAAGTTGAAGGTATTTTGACAGAATTTCAGAGTGAATGTTAAACAAACAACAAAAACCTACATCATTTGAAACAAAAATCTCAGTTTAATTTCTAATACTACTTAAAATAGCATGGTTTAAATTTACATTTTAAAACTGCTCCATGGCCGGTGGCTCATTTGGTTGGAACATCAGCCCATACACCACCAAAAAGTCATGGGTCTGATTCCTGGTCAAGGCACATACCAGTACCTCGATCCCTGGTTGGGGTGTATATCAGAGGCAGCTAATCGGTGTCTCTCTCTCTCTTTCTCTCTCTTATCAATGGAAATATCCTCAAGTAAGGAGAGTTTTCTAACATTGCATGTATGTTCAAGATTAATGTGGCCATTCTGATTTCAAAGTAGTTTGTAGTATTTTTTTGGTTTTAAACAACACTTGAACAATTATTTCCTGATGTTTCTTTTCAAAGTTTTTATTTCATAGCAAATAACAATGAAGACCAGTTCATTAGCATACCCTGCGAAAAGCAGAAATCAGAGGTTTAAAAACATTGATAACAAGACTCTTGTGGTATGAAGCATATCTTGGAAAAAAAGATCAGACTTTATCCTTGAAACCACAAATAGTCATGAAGACAACACTAACGAAGAGTTTCAAGAGGTAGAGCTCTAAAGGAAGTGTATTAAAGGCACAAGGCATGGAAGTGGTTCATTCTATTACATACATTTTAATTCAGGCTCAGATCAAACTCTTCCCCTAATTCCAGATCTTCACTGGCTACCATTTTGGTAAAACTGAGAGTAGCTACTGCTTTTCTGAGAGGCTCACCTCTTCCATTCCTTTTAAACTGAACATCACTATAATTGTAAAAAGATCTAAAAAGTCTACTAAAAATATCAGATTATTCTACATGATAATTTTAAAGGAAACTCAGTTAAAAGAAACCCAACATAATTATTTTTTAACTGATTTTCCATACTTCCACATACTGTGGATTCAAAGTTTTAATCATAGTCAGAATGTTTATGCTTTTATCCAGTAAATATAACTGTCAGTAAAATTGGATGTACCAAATTGTCATTAGGCTCCTTAGTAGTACAGTATCATCTTCAGGAATGTCATAAATATCTTTTTGGGGGGCATTAATTCAACCCTGGATTCATCTCCATAACTTCCTCCTCAGATATCTTCAAGATTTGTTGTGCAACCACTTTTTAGGATTTTCTGGAAAAGTCCTGTAATTTACTTCCCATTTTCTGACTATGTTGTTTCAGTTTTTATTTTGAAAAGTATGGTCACTTTATCTGTACATTTATTATAGCATACAGCTCTGGATATTTATATTTTTAAAAATTATCTACAGGTATAACTGAACAAAAATGGAGGTTCAGCTGCCTGTTACCACAAAAGTTAAACTCTTGAGGCAGATGCTGGTGCAAAAGGAAAGAAGCTTTATTCACATGCTGCACATCCTGGGAGAATGGTGGACACGTGTCTGAAAGACCAACTCCTCTTTCTGTCATGGAAGAAGCCCAGCTGTGTCCTCAGCAAGGCCAAAGCAAAAGACAGTGCCCAGAATTTCTGCTCCATTTTAAAGCATAGTCCTTTGGAGCCAGCAGGCAGCTGCTAAGTAGTCTTAGTCACCATCCAGGAAGCTTAGCTTGTTCCTGGCTGCTGTCCATTTCAGGTACCCTCCTGGAGCCTGCATATGCGGCCTGCACGGCCATGGGCCATGAGGCTGCTGGAGCCACAGGGTTGGGTGCTCCTGGGTGAGAGAGCACATGAATGCACAGGTACAGTGCATCACCAAGTGGGCAAGACAGCAAGAGGGACAGGCTCCCTCCTGGAAGCCATGGGTCATGTGGCTTTAAGGCCACATGGCCATAGAGAAAACAAATGAGTGCACCATACAAGCGCAGGTCATGAACCAAGAGCTTCTTTGTTTCCCTGGCATTATGTTAGTTGTGGGATAGACCAGTTTTTTTCTCAAAATGATCAATCAACTTCCCAAAGTTTCACACACTTCAGGTGGGTCCACCTTCCAACCTATCCCTTCTCTCCCCAGGCTAGACTGACTAAGCCTCTTTGCTTCAGCACCTTCACCTGCACCATTTTGACTTTTTTAAAAAAGATTTTATTTATTTATTATCAGAGAGAGGGGGAGGGAGAAAGAGAGGTAGAGAAACATCAATGTGTGAGAGAAACATTGATTGGTTGCCTCTCACATGCTCCAAACTGGGGTCCTGACCCACAACCCCAGCACGTGCCCTGATGCAGAACAGAACCAGCAACCCTTCAGTTTGCAGGCGAGTGCTCAGTCCATGAGCCACACTAGCCAAGACCATTTTGACTAATATGGCATATGTGCCTGCCTTCCCTTGGTCCCACCTACAATCTCGTACCAGAGGGTGAGGGAAAGGCTTTTTTCTATCAAACAATCTTGCTAGCTTTTTGTATGCTCAGTGTAAGGGCAAGGTCAGAATTTATTAAAAATTTGAAATTGGTTTAAGGCAGGTCTTTCCACATGTATGTCTGTGGAGTGGTGTGATTGATTAGGACTGAATTAAGATCATAATACAATAGTTCTGGATTGTTGGAAACAGGTGAGGATTTGGGGGGCAAAGAATTCAAATAAGCTTAGAGTATCACCACCTTGGCCAATGTGGGAGACTCCCTGGCACTCAACTGACTCTTTTATGGTAGCAGAGAGGGTAGGGGAAGAGGGTAAATGGGGGATAAATGGTGAAAGATGGAGACTAGACTTTGGATGGTTAGTACACAATGCAATGTCCAGATGATGTATCATAGAATTGTATCCTTGAAACCTATATAATTTTACTGACCAATGTAACCACAATAAATTCAATAAAAAGTTACCCGGAAAGGATCAAATTGATTCATCAGCTCAGAGAATTAAGCAACATTAATTGCTAGAATATATTACAATTCTATATTTATTTAAAAATTTTAATTCATGTTATAAAATATGTATTGCAAACATTTAGCTGAAGGACAAATTTTATCATTTATTTTATTAATGTTTCTCATTGTTTCATAATTCCTAATTTCAGACAGGAAAAACAAGAATGCAGGGATTCTGACAAATAATCCTCGGAGCATCCATGCAGAAATAGCTTTTCAGCAACTCAGAGGGATAAATCTCTCTCCGTCTCTTTTATCACCTCAGACTATAGCATCTCCAACAGCACAAACATACCAAAGCAACCAAGATGGGGGAAGGTAAAGCTATTGTGTATTTTAGTATCATTTCTCACCATTAAAAAACCACCCTAAATTTGCTCGTCATGGATAAAAATAGGAAATATTGTTACATACCATTATATGTCTACTCTGAAAACTGGAGAAAACTGTCAGATAGTATAGGGCTTCTTCTCCTACATTCACCAAACCTTTCCTGAAGTCTAGTATATTTACATAATAATTCAAAGAGACTTAAAAGTGGCTATCAAGGTAAAATAGTGTTCACCTTGTACTTAAGTGAGGGAAAATTGAAATAATTACATGGGAACCAGTTTTAATTGTAGTCTGTCTCACATCACTTCTACTCACTGAACAGCTGTATATAAAATTATATAGGTACAGCTGTTCACTTGTGTTTTGTACAGTAGATAAATTCAAAACTCTGAAATCACAAAGGCCAGGAATTTTGTAAATTCTTCAAATCTCTCCTTACAGTTCCCACTTGCTCTTCCTCCCTTCTGGATTCTAACCCTAGAGGCCAGCACAGTGCCTAAGAGCCTGCTACTTCTCATTAAGAATCCACCCTGCTGCTCAAAACTTGTTTGCCTTGATTTCCTTTTACCTGTCCACCAGCTTCTAGGTAGCCAAACCCTGGCTCATCTACTAGAGTGACCTACTCAGCAGCAGATCTAGCTTAGGCCTGGCTCTTGCTGCACTGACTTCCCAGCTGTGATCAGTCACTCCCACTGACAGTCCTCAGGATAACCCAATTTTTAGATAGCCAAAAATTTGGATCATTTTCTCTTTTGTGTGTGTTTTTTCATTTTACACATACAAAATACAGAAATTATTTACTGCAGAATTACCTTAAGTTAGCTGACCCATTAAGAAACTGCCACCATTATTTGACTCAAAATATTTTATTCCTGACATAATTTCTAGCAGCCACTTCCCAAGATCAATAGAATATAACTGCCTAAAGAGAAATGAACATACACCAAGAACCTATTTCTGTTTAGTAATTGTGCAAAAACTAGCAGACAATGTCAGTGGGTAAAAAATAAGATAACAATGTTACTTATGTTTATGAAGCACTTCAGTTTAATCTTTGACATTCTTACTTAGAAAATTGTATTTAATATCCCTTCTCTTAAACTTTCTTTATGGTTATCTTAATTATTCACTTGAATTTCTATATTAGAAAAATCATACAACAGTTTGAAAAGACTCAAGTGACATAAAACAAAGGCCAAAGAATCAAATATGTAGTCCCAGTATTGGGAGCATTTAGTCAGAAAATCTTGTTATGGCCTATCATATGAGGATACTAAGAAATGTAATTTTAGGAAATAAGCATACTTTCATTTGTAGAATATCTGTTCATTTGCGGTTACCTAAAACTAAAGCATACAGTTCTTACCAAACACAACTATTACTAAAGCAAGTTAAGATTAGCTAGTTGAATCACAGACTAGTCTTTTTTGGACTATACTTGGGAAAAAAACTTCAAGTGGGGTCTGCCCTAAGAATTGTTCAGAGGCAAACCATGGACATCAATAGTTCTTTCTGAAAGTGGCTAATCGTGAGTGCAACCAGTCATTGATGCTCTAAGAGTAAGAGAACACTACCTCATATATAAGATTTGTTAATTGTGCCCATAGTTATATAATTTTACAACTGGTTTTAGGCTCAAAAAGAACACATGTTCAAACCGAGTAGATATTTAAAATTTGAACCCTTAATAATTTCACTGGAAATAATTTTTCTAAAATATTGCATTGCATAGTATTAGCACATATCACAAATCAATCAAATAGTATTTTTTTACTCTAAGAAATATTTATTTAGAACCTATTTGGTAAGAACCTAAAATTTTATTCAGAACATCCAGATAAGTATGATGTACTGGGTGAAACACATACAATGCCACCCTCAGCACTGTAACAGGATGAACACATAACAGAGATCCTATAAATCTTGAATGTATACTTTCTTGGGACAGGAGGAAGAACAGGTCACCGTCTTGGCAACTAATATTGCCTGGCACAATTTCATGAGCTAGTAATGGAGAAATAATTTCTTGGCCCCACCTCAGATGATCTTTCTATAATTCTAAAAATAAGCAATTCCATTGAGGTGTCATTTCTTTCACAAATAAATGTTTTCATTATGTTAACACAGTCCTTGCTGGAAGACAGTATTTTTTGTTTTTAATACCAATGTATATCATATAATGGAACAGAAAAGTTTTTCCCCTTGGTGTTACTTTAGAATTTGTAAAGAATCAGTCATATAAATAGTAAATCTTTTCAAAATTGCTTTGAAGTAAGTCACATGCATGACTTACAAATCAGATTACTTCGAATTTCCTTTAGCATCACGGTTATCAAGTATGGTTTTAAATATGCATGTTTGTTAAATACAGTTCTTCAAATTAAGACTAAATTATTAATCATATTTTGATATAAATTGGTTCCATGATTTATGACCTATTCTATTTAAATTTTCAAGTATTGGTTCAACATTGCATATAATTTCCACACTATTATATTTTATATGTTCTTTACATAAAAATAAATTATTTTCACTAATAATTTGTATCTTTTAATCTACCTGGAAATAGTTTTAAAGATATTTTGGAAACTAATCCAAAGTGTATGCAACAATTTTGTATGTTTTCTTCTTTAACTGCTGCATGTTTGTAATTAAATCATGTAATATCTAAAATTTCAAACCTAATACAGATGGACTTACCTTTCTTAATGTGTGGTTTTTAAACAACAGTTACTCTAGGTAAAAATAAGATCCTTTGTGTAAAAAAACAACTATGCAATTCTTAAGATGTCCAGAAGATGTCTTTGTCACCCTTTAGTTGTCACAACTGCTTCCTTGCATTACAGTGTCAGGAGAAGGGTCTGTTCTTCGTTATTGGTTACTAACTGGGCATAATCTGCCTTTTTTTCTCTTTATGATAATGCATAAATGAAACACCAAATATATGTTACTTTTATAATAAAATGTGTCTTTTAAAATAGTAATCTGGGTGGGACAAGTAAATGTAACAGGTTTTCATTAGAGAAAAATTTACAAAAAACTATAAAGCAAAAAACCCTCATTATCCAGCATCCACTTAATATTTGACATACTTTCTTTCAGCCATTTTCCTTTAAATTTGTACTATATTTGAGATCTATAACTTGATTTTTATGTACAATTATTAAATTTTGAGATATCTTACTTCATAAATGTGTAAATACATCTGAATTTCTCCTTGAAGATAAATTAATTTATAATACATTATTTGATAGTAATATGAAGAATAATAATAAACATGTATTTAGGAATTGCTAGCCGCTATACAATGAACAGACACAAACCCACCCTTAGGAATATTTTAATACAAATATACAATAAATTATTTGTATAAAAGCAGTGAGGGGGTGATTACTAATATAATTTAGCACAGTTTATATGAAATTTTTTTTGCCATGATGGCAGATGACACTGACGTGATGTACAACATACTGCCTCTGGAAATGCCTAAATATGTTAAACCATTGGTTATGTGTAGTTCACAAAGCAATAGCTATAACTTCACCAGCAAAACAAATAAAAATGTCATTAAATATGTGGGAATCCTTTTCTAGGAGTGACTTTAGATCTGCTCTAAAAAGCTTATCATTCACAACCTGAAATTTTAAGTTATGGTTACAAATTATTTTAACACACTTCACAACTCATTTCAACAAAAAAGGCAGGTAATGATTTAAATTTACAAACCACTAACCCATGTTTTAACATGGCTTATGCCAATAACAGCTTTATGAAGTAGATATGAAATGTCTCCACTTATAAGCTGGCTTCAAAGGAAAAAAATAGATATCACACCCAATCCTAGATTTTTTTTCAACTCCAAAAGGCAATGATGCCTTTTCAATTACTACAAGTGAACTGACGTTTAATTCTCACAAATGTGCTATATAATCAGCTATTGTAGAGCCCTAATGTGTGTAAAAACTGTGAACTATTCATTTTCTTTTAGTGTATTTAGAGAAAATATGTAATTTCTACAGCAAAATTAGTTCTTTGCTCCCAGCAAATATCTTGATAGATTTATTTTACATGCAGTCATATGTATGATTATATGACTTGCTTTAAATTAAAGGACAATTACACAACCTGGAAAGCTAAAAATTAGAGCACTTTAACTATAGAAAAGGAGCTTACTGAATATAGGTAATGCCAAAGTGATCTCATTTTAATATATGCAGATTGACTATAATTAAGTAATTCTTCAGTAAGAATTTGATTTACTTCTATTTTTATAGTTCTGGATTTCTGTTGATACAAAATCAGCTATGGTTATGAACATATTTTTGTGTGCATTTGCAGGCACTCATGAGTAGTTTTAAAACAATCCTTATAGTTAAGTAATGTGTGATATCACTATTAGTCATAAGCTATCATACATTATGAGAAATGCTTAATGTTTTAAAACATTAGGGCTTACTGTTACTCATGTTGTAGGCTTTAAACTTCAATTAAATATTACTTACATAAAAAGAGGTAAATTATTTACAGCACTTATGTTGAATTCTGTTGGTTATTCAGTGAATCTAATCAAATTATTTTCTTATTGGATAGAAACTGGCTGTGTATTTTTATTGTTCTGCTTAACTACCTTCCTTGGTCATCTCTGCACTTTCCTTCATTATTGAAATATTTTTAAAGAAAACCTATACTGAATTGCAGTTCTAATTTGTAGTCAGCCAGAATTACAGTTATTTTATTAGTAATATCTTATTTCTATAAGTTTTTGTCTTATAAATATATGAATTATATTCTATTATTCCTTTTTTCATTTATGAATAAAACTCTTGTAGACTACTGAAAAGACATTTCTCAGATTTAATCTATACATTTTTTATTTTATTCATTTCTTATTTTAAAATTTTATTTTGGTAATGATTTTTCCTTATAATTAAAATAAATAACTCTTGGCAAAAATATGAAATGCTGTGGCCTGAAAATAAAATACTATATTCAAAGGAACTTGAAGTAGCTTTAAAACTCTTAATTACCTGAAATCAAAAATTTTATCACTTATGTTTTATTTATTAGGCCTTACCTTAACTATATGGCCTTTTAGGTAAATCAAAAAGCCAATTCATCAATATTATTATTTCCCATATAACATAACTGTGATTCTGAAATGGTAATTTTAAAATTAGAATAATTTTCCTTATATATCATCATTAAAAATAAAAATATTTCTAAATCCTCTGAATAAAAGTCCATTCAGATAATATATATTGGTAACTTATTCAAATTAATTACATTTTGATCAAATAGTAAAATAAAAATGAATGTAATGCTCTTTTCACAAATAATATTCTACATTTTCATCTGGTTTTAATTTTATAATTCTAATTAACTTCCAATTGTATAAAAATATTTTATGCCAGCAGATTTCCACTGTTAAACATTACAAATAAGAAAACAGGTTAGTGATGATCTTACTAAACCAATTATGGTTTATGGTATTATAAACCATTTATGGTTACATTTATGTTTAAATAATAAGATCTACATGTTAAATAGAAAAAATTAAGGTCATGTGGTTTAAAAGCTGTAGATTTAAATCTTGGACCTATGTGTTTCACATAATGCTTATTGTAAAATGTCATTTTTTAAGAAAATGTTTCAGATAATTTTAGTAGTTTGGCTCTATTTTTAGTTACATTTTTAATTATTACAGTGTCACTCTTCATCCCTCCTCTCCCCTGAATGTTTTACAAGTACGTTTCTCAAGAACAAACAAACAAAAAAACCATTACTAATCTGTAAAAAATATATCAATAACATTTTTAAGTTTTCAATTATTTCTTATTCCTATCAATTTGGCTGAAAACAGGTATTTACAAACAATGTAGCCTATTTTCTTATGGCCTTTCATTTTTTATGACATGCTGTAAGAGAGTTCAATCAACCTTAATGGTGCATTTTTAGTTAAGGAAATAGAATGGGGGGAAGTCAATTTGAGCTCCAAGACGAACCAGTGTCTTCAGACAGAATAGGCATAAATGGATTTAGAAAACAGAGAGAGTACGAGTAAAATGCAGTGAGCAGAGCACTCAAGGAAGCCAGATACAATGAAAAGAGTAAAATACTGCAGAGCTTTTTAAGCTACATACAATTGGAACAATAGACTTGATCTAGCCATCTACGTTAAACTGTTAAAAGATAGGTGAAAAGCAATCTGGGATTCTATAGAGTGTTGAGGAACAGTAGAATGAAGAGCTTGAAATATAAAGAGAATGAATGTGGTCATTCAATAGAATGGAAATGAAGTCAAAATTGGCATATTTCCCTGGTTAATTTACCTTGTGAGGGACTTCTGTTCAGTTTTAGGTATTAAGCCCTTATTAGCAACAAAACAGTCTTTAAATTGCCACCATTGGAGTTTTTAAGCAATAACATAGTGTACATCTGTGAATTTCACATATGCATATCATATACACATACATAATACATGCAAGAAAAATATAATATATAGGCCTCATATAATTGTAGCAATTTAATATTGTGGTCTTATCTCAGTCAGGGCACCTGTATATGTCAAACTTCCTGCCCTCCAAAACAAAACAAGAAAAAGACTAATTTAGAGTTAGTGCCAAAGGTGCAGGTGCACAATTCCAAAACCCTGAAAATTAATCTAGATGATACATATAACTCGTAGAATAGGATACTTTGGGATGATTGAATGGCTTAATGTTTTTAATTACCTGGAAGTCAATCAGAAGACTTGTTCTCTACATTTGGGGGGAACTTTTATTAAATGTATTCATGTACTTTCCTACTTTAGTAAGTAAATTAAATAAACTTTTATTTTCAAAGATTTATAATACCTCAGGCTGATAATTGTGCATGATTTACAATTTTACAAAATGTAGCTGAAGGAAAGAGTGTACAATGTGTCCTGAACTGAGGATATAACCTTTGAAGTTACTTATGGCCAAGATTCCTGATACGCGCTTTTGTGTCTTCTGGCTCAGTTTTGTGTGTGTGTGTATTCCTTCAATTACTATGATGCTGAAATAATTTTTCAAGTTTGGTCAAGGTTCTAATACTTTAGAACCTATGTGTAGTAAACAGAAGCATCACTGCATTGGTATATTATGTATTAAATACAGACATAAATATACTTATGGAAATAGATATAAAACATCTGTAAATAGAAATACACTGAAGTCCAACATCTGTCAATGTTAACAAGTTAGACCATTTTTAACTTTCAAAATGAACATCTATGAGAAGCTTAGCCACATAATTGTCATCCTTTAGGAATTCTGTTATTAAATGTTGTAAATACCTATTTATTCCTTTTAAGACTTAAGCATTAACCAAATAACTGACATTACCAAGAATTTAAACACCTATAATAGACTTCAGAAACAGTGAAGATTGCCTAAGTGTAATGGAACTGTTTTAATATAATGCTATTCCAGAAATTTTAATGCATTATAAGAAAATAAGAGTAAAAATAGGTACTTACAATATGACTGTTTCATAACAGAAATAATAAAAACAGCTATTAAAGATAATAAAAACCAAACTTTTTAAAAAGCATTATGTTCACAGAAGAAATAAAAATGAAAAAAATTTTGATTGGGAACCACTTTTCTCTTGTAACTTAAAAACAACTTTAAAAACGAGATATGTGTTTTTAATATTTGATCCTGCATATATTTTTGTTTTATAGTTATATTCAAAAGATCAATAAAGAATACAATTATGAGCCTATGTGAGGAAAATAAAATAAAAACAAAGCACAATAATGTATCTAGAGTAATTTTATTTATATATGGTAATAAATAAGCTGATCTCCCCACCTGGGTCATAAACATTTATTTAATCTTGCAATCAATTATTAATATTTACATACTGTTTTATTTCCCACTGAATTTTTTCCTTTTTTTTATTGTTATTCAAGTACAATTGTCTCCATTTTCCTGACACCACTTCCCCCCACCCTACCCACTCCCACCTCCCACCCTCAATCTTTTCCCAC